>WOXC01010784.1:87500-225335 GCA_011680675.1 Gymnobelideus leadbeateri | reverse complement strand
CATTGGGACACAAAGATTCATCTTCCTCTAATGGAAAAGTCGATGGGGGTATGGGAGAAGGTATGGGAGAGAGCAGATTGGAGGAAGCGATATCTTGTGGGACTGCTATTCTGGGAGGTTGGGTAGGGGAATAATGGGGGGAAAATGATTGTAACTCAAAATCTGGCGGAAATGAATGATGTAAAACAGAAGTTAATAAAGTATTTGTTTAAATACCAAAAAAAAAAAAATAAAATAAAATAAAAAAAAAAATAAAATAAAAAAAATAAGAAAAAAAAAAAAAAATATATTTGTTCTATAAAATTTGGACTCCTTCAAAAGGCTGGACCCAAGGACCTAGAAGGTCACATGTGGCCTCAAGGCTGCCCAGAAGCTACTATCCTACTCCAGGCACTCATCATCTCTTGTCTGTCCTAGTAAAAGTCTCTTAGTTCAGGGCTTCTTAAACTTTTTTTCCACTTGGGACCCCTTCAGCTCTTATACTGTGGATCACAAGTTGAACTCCTAGTTCCCATTCCTTTCTACCTTCTGCAATCCATTTTCCACACAGTTACCAAATAATTTTCCTAAAATATAAGTTTGGACCATGTCATTCCCCTGTTCAACAAACCTTGGTAGCTCCCTGTTGCCTCTAGGAAAAAATCCAAATTCTTCTCCCTTGCATTTAATTTCCTTCATGGTATGGTCTCAGATTACTTTTATAAGCTTATTGCATATTGATCCCTTTCACACACTCATGTTACAGACCAGCTGGCCTACTTTTCCTTGAACTCATCACTCCTTCTCAAATCTTATGCCTAAACTCAGCCTGTTCCTCATATATGGAATACATTCTTCCCACTCCATTACCTCTCATATTCCTTACCTTCCTTCACTGTTCAGCTCATGTGTCACTTCTTATAGAAAGCCTTTCTTAACCTCCTTAGTTGTTACTATTTGCTCCTTCCTTGCAGAGTTTCATACAGATGTTTACTTGTTTTCATGTTGTATTCTCCCCAACATAATGTCAGCTCCCCAAGGGTAGGAATTTCATTTTTATCACTGTATCCCCAGTGCCTGTGCAATCCCTTATATGTAATAGGTGATCAATAAATGTCCGTGGTATTGGGAATGATCATTGTCTTCAGGTATATGAAGAGCTATCACCAGAAGAAAGGGTTTTGAATTGGACAGTTTGGCCTAAGGCAGAGCTGGAAACAATGGGTGGAAGATGAAAAGAATTTGCTCTAGGGTTACAAAAGTTTCCAACAGCTACCAGCATGACTCCCAGGACACTTCCCATTAGACTAGACTCCCCATCTCTGGACATAAGGACAGTATCAAAGACAGAGACAAAGAAAAAAGTGTTACTTTGCAAAAGTAGCAGGAAAAAATCTTACAATAAAACAATAAACTTCACTTCTAATTCTCTTTATTTCCTGGACTAATTGTAATATAGGGAAAATAAAATGTGACAGTTTCACTCTGTTACAGTCATCAAAGAGGTGAAAATTCTTCTAAAGAAAAAAAATTAGGAAAAATGCATTTAATGCCACCAGAAGCCTATTTAATATTCTTACAAAACCTGTCTAAATGTAGTGATGAGCTACTGAGATAATTTATCCTAAGACATAAGAAGTTTTATTTTGCTTTCCAAGGAAAGTTTTTCTCTATTAGATATGAGGTACTGACAGTGATGAAAACCAAGTCAGCAAAACTACCTTCAGATTGCCTTTTTATGCCTGGTACTTCAAAATTTATAGTAAGATAAAAACCCTTGATTTCTGTAATTTTCACAAGTATGTTTCAAACCTTGATTTTTAAGACTGAACTTTAATGTAGTGGAAAGAGTCCCGGATTAGGAATCAGAGGACTTGGGTTTGAAGGTAGGCTTTTACCATTATCTATCTGTGTGACTTTGGGCAAGTCATTTCAGAATCTAAGCCTCACTCAGTTGCTTCACCTGGACAGTGAGAAAGTTGGATTTGATGGTCTCTGAGGTCCCATCCGGCTGTGAATTCTACGAAACATTTACATCATAACACCGTAGAGAACGGAACTTGAAAGCTTTTTTTTTCCCCCCAGAAGTATCATCATCATCAATTCACACTCCCTGAGCACTACCAATGGGTTAAATATTTTCCATAAAATCAGTGCAGACAAAATGCCCTGTCTTCTAAAGTGATATATAGGCATTCATGATAAAGGCATGATCATTGGCTTAATTACATAGATCTTTCACCAGTTTATTCCTTACCAGCTAGGTAGCATGGTGGATAGAGTGCTGATTCTGGAGTAAGGAAGACCTGAGCTCAAATCTAGCCTCAGACACTTACTAAGTCACTCAATTTCTTTTTGCCTCAGTTTCCTCATCTGTCAAAAATGGAAATGATAATAGCATCTACTTCCCAGAGTGGTCTTGAGGATTAAATGATATAATGATTGTAAAGACTTTGGCATATAGTAAATTCTATATAAATGTTAGCTATTAGCTATTATTATTATTCTCTGGACTATTGAAGTAGGCTATTTTGTCTCTTCCTCCTGGACTCCCTCCTTTCCAATCCATCCCCCCAGGATCAGAGATTTAGAGCTAGAAGGAACACAGATGTCTCCTAGCCCAACTCCAGTAATAATGAGTAAACTGAGGCCCAGAAAGAATAAATGATTTTTCCCAAGGTCACACACCCATAGAAGATGTCAGTGCTGGGGTTGAACCTACGTCTTTGAATTCAAATTCAATATTCTTTCTACTTTGCCATGCTTTTTGCAATTTCTAAAATAATAATCATAGTCCTAAAATAATAAATTTATATAAATTAAACAAATTAATCTAAAATAATCTTCCTGTTACTTCCCCACTTATGAATCTTCAAAGGCTTCCTTTTTGTGCCTAAGATGAAACACAAACTACTTACTTTGGCATTTAAAGTTCTTGACAGTCTGGCTCCAGCCTGCTTTTTCCAGACATTTCATATTACTCCTCTATATACATGCCATATTCCAAAGTCTTCTTCTTATATTCCCTGAAGTAAATATTTCATCTTCCCCTCTGTCTGACCCCCATGTCCAGAATGCACTTCCTTTTCATTTTTGTCTTGTAGAGCTCTTTCCCTCCTTCTATTCTCATCTCCCAAAGTAGAATTTTTGTTTATGGTGGAAATGACTTTAAACAAATGCTTTATTAACTTCTGTTTTACATCATTCATTTCTGCCAGATTTTGAGTTACAATTTTTCCCCCCGTTTTCCCCCTACCCACCATCCCAGAATAGCAGTCCCACAAGATATCGCTTCCTCCAATCTGCTCTCTCCCATATCTTCTCCCATACCCCTTTGACTTTTCCATCAGAGCAAGGTGAATCTCTGTGCCCCAATGCCTGCACGTCTTATCTTCCAATTACAAGCAAAAGAGTATTAATAATAGTATTTATATATATTTGAAACATTTACTTTTAAGACCTCGAATTTCAGATCCATTCCCTTCCTCCCTTGTCACCCATTCCCTCTGGGAAGATAAGTAATTCAGTATATGTTGTACATGTCTAGCTATGCAAAACATTACCATAGTAGATATATTATACAAGGCTGCTTATAATTCCCTCCCACTCATCCCACCCCCCACTTGGTCTATTCCCTACTTGATCCTGTCCCTCTTCTATAGTGGGTACTTCCAACCTCCCCTCCCCCAAAGAATGCCCTCCCATCCATCACCCCTCCTCTCATCCCCCTTCCCCTTATTCTGCTGCAGGTTGAGATATCCCATTTAGTATGTATGTCATTTTCTCCCTGAACCAAATTCAATGAGAATGTGGTTTTGCCTTTTTGCCTTCCTATTCTTCCCCTCCCCTGCAGCCACTTCCCCTTGCTTCTTCTACATGAGATAGTTTACCCTACCCTGTCTCTCCCCATCTCCTCTTGTCACTTTCCTCTCTCACCTCATAATTTCACCCCTTAAGTATAATCCCTTCCCAACAAATTCAACCTATGCCCACTATCCATGTATAACTGTAAACATATGTACACACATTCACATATGTATTCAAATGACCATACACCCTTCTTCCATTATTTTCATAGTGAGAAAGATATCAGTCACAGTTATTGCTTTTCCATATAGGAATGTAAATAGTTCAACTTTGATAAGTTCCTTTTGATTTCTTTTCCCTGATTACCTTCTCAGGCATCTCTTGCTTCTTGTGTCTGGATGTCAAATTTTCTATTCAATTCTGGTTTTTTCCTCAAGAAAGTCCTTGAAAGTCTTCTATTCCACTGAATGACCATATTTTCCCCGGAAACAAAATACTCAGTTTTGCTGGGTAGGTGACCCTTGGATCCAGTCCCAGCTCTTTTGCCCTCTGGAATATCGTATTCCATACCCTTCGATCCCTCAGTGTAGAAGCTGCCAGGTCCTGTGCTATTCTGATTGTGTTTCCACAATATTGAAATTGTTTCTTCCTGGCTGCTTGTAGTATTTTTCTCCTTGATCTGGGGATTCTGGAACCTGGCTATAATATTCCTGGGAGTTTTCTTTTTGGGATCTTTTTCAGGAGGTGATCGGTGGATTCTTTCAACTCTATTTTGCCCTCTGGATCTAAAACATCAGGGCAGTTTTCCTTGAGAATTTCTTGAAGGGTGATTTCTAGGTTCTTTCCTTGATCATGGCTTTCAGGTAGTCCAATAATTTTTAAATTGTCTCTCCTGGAACTATTTTCCAGGTCAGTGGTTTTTCCCATGAGATATTTCACATTGCCTTCTAATCTTTCATTTGTTTGGATCTTCTTAACAGCATCTTGATTTCTCATAAAGTCACTAGCTTCCATTTGCTCCAGTCTAACTCTGAAGGAATGAATCTCCTCAGTGAACTTTTGAGATTCTTTTTCCATCTGGCAAATTCGACTTTTTAAGGCACTTCTCCTCATTGCCTTTTTGGGCCTCCTTTGCCATTTGAGTTAGTCTATTTTTTAAGGTGTTATTTTCCTCAGTCAGGCTGTTGACCCTCATTTCATACTTTTCCTGCATCCTTCTCATTTCTCTTTCCAATTTTTCCTCCACTTCTCTTATTTGATTTTTAAAGTCCTTCTTAAGGTCCTCTATGGCCTGTAACTCGCTCATATTTTCCTTTGGGGCTTTTGGAGCAGGATTTCTGACCTCACAGTCCTCCTCCTGTTCCCTGCTTTGATCCTCCTTGCCCCCAAAATAGGAGTCCAATGTTTCATTTTTCTGTTTATTTTGTTTCCTTTGCCTTGGCATGTTGCCACTTAATTACTTGACCTTTGGGCTTGTTGCCACAGTAGGACTCTGCCACCAGACAGGGGAGCTTTCGTCTAGAACATGTGGAGGGACAACTTCCGTTTCTGGCAAGCTGGATACCCACCCCACAACCTCCACCCCAGATCACAATCCAGATCCAGGGAGATTAAAGCAAGAGCGATTACCCCCCCAAGACTGATTGATGGATCTCCGAACAGTTCACAGGCCAGGAGCTGGAGCTGCCACTGAAAACTACAAAATGGCGTGTCTCCTCAGAGGCTTCTAGCCCCCAGGGGAGGAAGCCAACGTGTTCCCCAAATACTGGTCCCAAAGTCCATAGGGCACTAACCTCTCACTTTGTCCTAGGCATGTCTGTGTTGATAATACTGGAATCGCCACAGCTGCTGGTGTTCTGGGGTCCCTCCAGCTGGCTGCTGATCCAGCCGCCCTGGGGCTAAAACCGTGGCTCATGGGGACCTGGGCTCAGCTCTCCACACACTGCGCACTGTGCTGCTGGCTCCCAGAGCACTGCGCCAGTCCTTCCTGCAGGGCTGCTGGGCTGTCCTCAGCAGGAGTTTAGCTTCTCTGTGTTGTTCTGCAGGTGCTAGGGCTCCAGAAGTTGTTCAGAGTCCCCTTTTACATAGTTTGGAGGTGATCTGGGGGAAGAGTGCCTTGGATGTGCTGTTTCTACTCCTCCATCTTGGCTCCACCCCCCTAAAGTAGGATTCTTGAATGAGATCTAATAGGTGGAGGAAAAAAGGAAACATTTTAAACATGGAGGATAGAAACAGGAAATAGCATGCTAGGTTTAAAGAATGGTAGGTCACTTTGGCTTGAACCTTCAAAGAGTGAAGGCAAATTGTGTGAAATAATCCTGGACATGTAGACTGGGGCCAGGAAAATTTTTGTTCCACTGGCAAAGCTCTCTTGAATCTAGGGCTACCGCCACCCCACCCACCCATCACAATGAATTTCTAGAGAAGCTCTTTGACAGTGAACTTCATCAGTACAAATACTCAGTTCAGGGAGAAGATAGTGTTCCACATCCTCAAAGGTCTTGCCATCTATTTTTATTGAGCAAGTAATAGGATGAAAATTGGGTTCTAGGAATTTTATTCTGGGAATAATGTGAAGATTAGAATGGGAGCAAAAGGACCAACATCTGGATGTCTGAGTATGGTGGCAGCAGGAATGAACTACAAGGAATAAATATGAGAAATAATTTTTTAAAGAATTGAGACTTTGGGGAGTGATTTGTTATTTTAGAGGTTGTAGAGCTATAAATTAATCAAACATTTTCTAATCCAACATCTTAGTTTGTTGTTCTTTTATTTTGTTCTTCCAAATGGGGAATTGAGGCTCGTGGTGGTTAATGCCTTGAACAATGTTACATAATAGAATTGAGAGACAAACTCAGTGTCCTTGACACCAAATTCAATATTATTTTCACAAGACTCCTTATCTCTTGTTGAATGAATGAATGAAAGAGGACTGCCCTACCAGACAGCCATTGCTGTCACTCCACCTTTCTTGTTGCTTATTGTTGAGCTGTTTTAGTTCTGTCCTACTCCTCAGAACCCCATTTGGGGTTTTCTTGGCAAAAATGCTATAGAGCGTTGCCATTTCCTTCTCTAGCTCATTTTACAGATGAGGAAGCTGAAGCAAACAGGGTTAAGTGACTTGTCAAGGGCCACACAACTAGTAAGTATCTGAGACCAGATTTTAACTCAGGAAGATGAGTCTTTCTGAGTCCAGGCCTAGCATTTTATCCACTGCATCATCTAGTTGCATTAGTCACTCCAACTAGTTTCTCATAAAAGCATTACAATTCCCTTTCCCAAGGTCTCTTCCACTGAGTCATGAGGATACACTCTAATTCCCACACAGATGGATGCTTACACAACAGTGATGGGACACACACACACACACACACACACACACACACATACATACAGAGTAGACACACATCTCCCTGGTCCTAGGGAAAGTGGATCATTTGCTGGACAGGGAGTTTTTAGATGAAGAAAGTGCTGCCACTGGGGTTAATGTGGTAGTGACTAGGCTGCTGAGCATTCTCTGGGACTTTCCTCTTTCACTTATGAATTACGAGGTTTCTTTTGAAGTCGAACAAGAACTTGGGACTCTCTTTCTTCTGAATCATTTGGCATGATGGTACCACTAACAGAAGGAAGTCATAAAATGGGGAAGATGTGGGGGAAAGATGGTCACTTGAGTTCTGGACATACTGAGTTTAAAATAATGGAAAGAAGTTCGGGTTGAAATGTCTAGTAGGCCTCTAGAAATGTAAAACTGAAGACTTTGGGGTTTAGGTTAGGTCTATAAAAATGAGACAATAGAAAAAACTCTTCAGGGGCAGCTAGGTGGTGCAGTGAGTAAGAGTGCCAGCCCCGGAGTTGGGACCACCTGGGATCGAATCTGGCCTCAGAAAATGAGCACCCACACATAAATAATGCCTGGCCATGTAACCTTTAGCAAGTTACTTAACCCCAATTGCTTTAAGAAGAAAGGAAGGAAGGAAGGAAGGAAGGAAGGAAGGAAGGAAGGAAGGAAGGAAGGAAGGAAGGAAGGAAGGAAGAAAGAAAGAACCATGGACCATGTTCAGAGGACCTAGGTTCAAATCCTGCCCTTCACACTCAATGCCTGTGTGATGCCGAGTAAATCACTCTCTGTGCCTCACTTTTCTCATTTTTAAAATAAGGAGTTGAACTAAATGACTTCTGAGATCCATCTCAGGTTTAGACATATTATACCTATGGGGGAAAATATGGTCATCAGCACAGAGATGATATGTACAATCCTAAAACTGGGTGATTTCTTTGAAGGGAATTAAGTACTATAGGAAAATAACACACACTGCTTTTACATGATCTTACATGGAATGCCAATCCTTCTCATCCTAACTAAACTCCCTCAAAATATATAAGCACTCAACTAAATTGAGATTGCCAGAATAATAATCCAAAGATTCACTTTATATAGGTGTAATTTTAAAATGGCAAACAAATCGATAGGAGAATTCTCCATAGGAAAGGTAGTTAAGATCCTTACTTCTGCAAACTGGAAAGTTCTTTAACTAATTGATGCTTTTGTTATTAAATGATACTCCAAGCCTAAAATGGTGCCACCGATAATCACACCTTCGCATATCCAAGTATGGCTAAAAACCTAATGATCTACAATTCTTTCCACGCAATATGTGCTGTTTGCTCTTCATTTTGATGGTCCAGTTTTTTCTTAATAACTAAATCTTATAGCAAAAGTTTCAATCCTGAATGGTATCCTAAAATATAATTTGTTACAGCTTTAAACAAAGTGAATGCATATCCTTTAGCTATAGTAAAACGAAGAAGTCTGGTCCTCAAACATTAATGACAACTCTAATGTTCTCAGAATAATAGGATAAGTGAGTTGAAGTTAAAAGGGACCATAGGGACCATTTAATCTAGTTCAACCTCCTCCTTTTACAGAAAAGGAAACTGAGATTCTAAGCAGTACAATGATTTTCCCAAAGTCATAAAGATAGGAAGTGATAGAGACAGGATTTGACTGGTGGCCCTAAAGTTAGCCCTTTCACCACTGGAATTTCATCAGTGTGAGTACTCTGACCATCAACGCAGGCCACCATTTTCCCAGGAAATTTTGTAGGGCTTAAAAAATCAGCATGTGATGGCCAACCAGATTATTTAAATGTCCACCAATATAGCAGTAAGACATTTAATAGCTGGTTTCACAAGGTGAACCTTTCTGAATTTTGTGAAGGTGGTCCTTGGACATCAGAGATATATTCTATTGGGAGGCCTGTCCTCAAAACATTTCCAGATTGGTAGGACTTGCTGGACTTTGCGCTCAATTTACATAATTTCCAAGAGTCCATGCTCACCCCCATGCCACAATGAGGCATCAAAATAAGTCTTGAATGGAACATGCCCATGGAATGATTTTGCTATCTCAAGGTAGGAGTGGATTTAAGAAGCAGTCAAGCCTTCTGAATAACCATTTGAAAAAAGAACAGTTCACCAGTACTATATCACACTAAATTCTTTGCAGTTGGTAGAAATTTACCAGCATTTAAGTGGATAGTTTAAATGACCCCATCTTGCCTCAATTCATTCATCTACTTAAGAATATATTGTGTAACTAATTTATCTTACTGAATATATCTGCTATTAATTCTACTCAAAAGTCAGGTGCTTTATAGGTATCATACTAAGATTAATTTATGTTCAGGCGGTCAATCTGCATTTAAAATTTTTAAATTCCAAATCTTTTCTTTCATGCTATGTGGTGCAGAACTCTAGGGTCTCTACTGACACAGACCCATCATCTGTGGAAATGGCAGGGCACTCTCCCAGCACAAATGGTCATGCCTCTAGTCCTGTCTCACTTCCACAGTACCACTGATTTCCACTATGTTTCCCTTCCAGACACCCCTGGGATCCACCTCCCTATAAAGCTGACCTAGTCTTGCAGTTTTCAAATGTATCTAACTCACAGGTTGTGATAAGTTTGCAATACAAACTTTAAAGTACTATGTAAGTGTTAGCTAGTATTGTTATTACTCATTATCTTGACTAGAATTCTAGTATGATGAATATGTAAAAGGAAGGTTTTACAACAGAATGATAGTGTCTAGCATCTAAAGCACAAAGACTCCTCCTTATTCTATAAAATGAAATATCAACATTTCAAGCACTTGTTGACACATCAATCATGAATTATTTAGAGCCAGAAGGCCATCTGGGCCAAAGCTCTCTTCATATAGGAGAGGTCCAGAGAAGTGATTTGCCCAAAGTCACTCAGATTACAAGTAAAAAAGTGTTGAGATGGTGGACTCCTGAGCTAATTTTCTTTTCACTGCACTATCTCTTTATTAAGTTGAAAAGCAACTCAGCTAAACATGTTATTTTGGGTCCCTACTGTGAGTTAAGCATTAATGTTATGATATCTGCTCTTGTTTATGGTTGTTCAGTCATTTTTAGTTGTGTCTTAATCTTTGTGATCCATTTGGAGTCTTCCTGGATAAAGATGCAGAGTTGTTGTACATTTCTTCTTCAGTTTTACATTATAGATGAGGAAAGTGAGACAAGTAGGGCTATCCAGGGTCAATAGCTAGGACGTTTCTGAGGTCAGATTTGAACAAAGTCTTCTTGACTCTGGGAATGGACAATCTAACTACTGGGCCACCTAGCTGCCCATGTGTAGAAAGTATTTATTTGTCTTTTGCAAAACCCATAATTAAAAACATTGCTCACTGTATTACAGGACATTCTTTATACAGTGACACATAGCAAAGTTCTCCTCGAATTAAGTTCTGGGATAAAATGAGTCTTTCAAATGAACATTGTCTTGTCTTTTGTCAGTCCAGGAAAATATAAGGTGATTGAATGAAAGAGAAAATTTAATTCTGAATTAGACAATCTAAGTGTGAATCTTGTCCCTGATGCTTATACCCTGTGTAACTTTGAACAAGCTATTAGTCTCTCTGGTCCTCAATTTCCTCATCTTTAAAATGAATTAAATAGAGTAGTTGGATTGGGTGATTAGGAGACCTAGACATAGCTCTAAGTCCATATAAAGAATTGTCCTAGTGATTCAATATCAAATTAGAAAAAATTCTCTATTAGAGATCCCCAAGGAACTATGATTGGTGTTATGCTAATTAATAGTTTTTTGTCAATTATGTGGATAAGGGCATGCTTATCAATTTTGCAGGTGATACAAAGGTTGGAGGGGCAATGAACATGTTAAATGAAAAGACAGAATCCAAAAAGATCCCAACAGGCTTCAGCACTGGGCCACATCTAATAAGGTTAAATATATTAATAGATGGAAAGTTGTACACCTGAGTTCAGAATATCAACTCCACAGAATGAAAAAAAAAAGATGTGTGAGAAAGCACTTTGTTAGGAAAAAAAGGGTCTAGTCTTTTGGGGGGAATTCAAGTTCAAAACAAGTCAATAAGAAAATATAGCAACTAAGAAAGATAATGCTATCTGAGATTGCAGTAGGAGAGGCCTAGTATTCATTGCTAGGGAAGTTGATGGTCCCATTATTCATAGTATGGTCAGGCTACATCTGGGGCATTGTATTCAATGTTGAATATCACAAATTAGGAAGGATCCTGGTAAGCTCTGAAGGGCTTCCTGGGGAGGGAAACCAGGTTGGTAAAGGCCCTATATCTTATGAGGATTTAATGAAAATAACAAAGTTCTGTTAATTTAAAAATAGAGAAGTAGGGGAGTGAAAAAGATGTAGAATGGTTTATTCATTTTCAGAGAAAGGGACTAAATTATTAGTTTTACTTAGTTGTTTTGCTTTGTTACACAAGATCTTTCATGGAGTCCAGATAAACTATAAATGTTTGTATTGTAAAAACAAAATACATCAATAAACTTATTTTAAAAATAGATATGGAGAAAAGGAGTGAAATGAGAATGATTGACTTGGGGGAGAGAAGACTAAGGCAGGACGTGATGACTATCTTCAGATATTTCAGGAGATACCTGGAGGAAGATGGATGGTACCTGTTCTGCCTGGCCCCAAAGGGTATGTCTAGATGGAAGTTGCAAAAAGAAAAATTTAGGTTTTTCTTAAGGAGAAATTAAAGGTCTCCAACTATGAATGGGTTTCCTCAACAGTGAGTGGATTCTCCTAGAAGTCCTAATTAACAACTGGATGATCACTTTGTATAGTCATATTTCAGAAAGACTCCATATTGAACATGATGATCACTGAGGTCACTTTGAACTTAAAATTTATGGGCTTATGTGTGATCCTACGATAAGATTGCAATCTCTGCCTTCATGAAACTTGGATTTTCCCAATATTTCTGGATCTTTCCTCATCCTTTCTCCACTTTTTCTTTTAATATAATACCATTTGCTTGCATATTTCATTATTTTCAATTAGCATTTTCTTTTGCCAAAGAACCTATGCAAACAGTAATTTAACTGTTGCCTGCAAAAAAAAAAAAGTCTTATGATGAAATCCAGGAATTAATGCTAAATTGTATGTGATTTAGGATATGTAATTAATGACATTTCTAGCAAAGTATGTTGAACAAAAGCAATCTCCCCATGGCCCACAGGGTGCATTTATTTGTGTTTCTACCAGGTGAGAGCTAACTATCCTGTAGTTAGAGCTACTTGTGGGGCAAGGAAAGGGAGAAAGTAGCTTGATTTATCAGATAGCAGACAAAGTAAGAGAGTTGGAAGAATACCTACTTCTTTTATCTCCAAGTTGTCAAGGAGAATTAAAATGTTCCTTGGAAGAGTGAAAATACTTCAAAATGAAAAGAAAGAATTTGAAGAGGAAGAGTAGAGACTTAATGGGTGTCAGATTGGAGGGTGAAAGAATGTAACAAAGAGAAGAAATGTGAAAAAGATGACTATAATATGGTGGCTGCTCTGTTTTTAGCAGAGAAAGAAGGAGGGAGTGTTGAGAGGGGCTAGAGAGACACACACTTCAGTGATATCCAATATTTATGAATATTCAGGTCTCCCATGCATCTCTGCTATATCCCTCTTTCCACCTGAGTATTCTGTCAAATAATTGCACCACAACATTGCTTATGTTTCTCCTTGCACCAATATTCATCCAAATGTTTTCCATCATATCTCTGCAATCCCAGATTTTCCCCTATCAGCATATCGTCCCTTGTTACAATGTTACCATTGTAATCTTCTTATCTAATATATTCCTTTGACTAAGTTATGCCCTTTCACAGTCATAGGGCAAGTGTGACTCATCCCAAAAAGTCTCCCCTGTGAGGTCAAATTTATCCTTTTATATTATGATTTCTACCTGACTTCACTACTTAAAAATACTCTATTTAGATATTGATATCTGAGCCTGTGGATATTATTAGGGTCTCTCTTTTTAGGTATTGTATCTTGTTAATTGTCCTTTCCATTGGTATTTTTCTTCAGATGTTTATCTGTTGTAACCTGTGGAATATAAGTCAACAGAAAATGTTAATAATTTTCTTATTTTCGGGGCGGCTAGGTGGCGAAGTGAGTAAGAGCACCAGCCTCGGAGTTGGGATGACCCGAGATTGGATCCGGCCTCAGAAAATGAGCACCCACACATAAATAATCACTGGCTGTGTAACCTTGAGCAAGTTACTTAACACCAATTGCTTTAAAAAATAATAATAATTTTCTCATTTTCCAACTATTTTAACTTTAAAACATTCAAATAAGTTCACATTTGGTTATATCCAAAAATTGAATGGGTCCTCTCAGGAGTTACTGGGTTCTCTATCATAGGGGTCTTTATTCAGATACTAGGTATCCACTTATCAAAGGTATAATAAAGAGGATTCTTGTTCCGTGACAGATTATAATTTGAGTTTAGTAACCTGACATTTGGTTGTTATCTCCCAGAACATTTACTACCCAAGATCATAAGTTTTAAGCACAAAACAATGCCATTATTTGACCTAAGGATTTTTAGTCCTAATTTTTTCCTTAATAACCTCTAGCTCTCTGTCTTAATCATGACAACACATATTTATATGATGCTTTAGGGTTTGTAAAACATTTTTTCACAACTCTGTATAGTACAATTTCATTAATTCTATTTTATAATTTAGCAAACTAAGGCTCTGAGGATTAATTGGCATGCCTTTGATAATACAGCTACTAAATTCAAGTATGAATTTGCCCCTAGGGCTCCTTCCTCAAAGTCTAGGTCTCCACCCTCTAGTCTTCCATGTGAGCTTCCATTGGTTATAGAAGACTTGTTTCTTTTATTTCTTCTGTTGCCTTTATCACATCCATGAAATTGAATCTTTTCATGAAGCTAACTACACATATTTTCAAGTTATTCTGTTTTCATAGAACAAAGTGAGATCAATTTTAGCTTGATTAGAACTCACAGGTGAATGAAATTAGACTAACGATTCAACTCTCTTTCCCAAGTACTTACAGAGTATTCAGCATTGTTTGGTTTCATTCAACAGTGGTACTATATATACTGTGAAGTTTTTTGACAAAAAAATCAGTCTATTAATAGAGTCTTGTAGAAAATAATTACTAGCAAAGGAATTACAAACTTAGGTTGCTCCCAATGATTACATGGAATTTTGTGTGTGTGATGCAGTTGGGATTAAGTGACTTGCCCAGGATCACACAGCTAGTAAATATCAAGTATCCAAGGTCAAATTTGAACTCAGGTCCTCTTGACTCCAGGGCCAATACTCTAGCCATTGTACCAACTAGCTGCCTTGGCTATTGAGGGCTTCCATTCACAATTCACTTTTTGATAACACTGTATGGTGATGATTGAATAATTTGCATGCTTTTAGTAATCACAAACAATATAGGGAAACATCTCAGGAGCCATGCGTACTTTTAACACGAGTAAGTATAAAAAAAATTTTACTAGGTTTACGAAACCATTAAAAAGAATCCATGACACCAGAAATTTGAATTGCCAAGGGTAAACTTCTTTTTAAGACCTAATCAAGAATGTCACAGCTTTCCAGAGGGAAATTCTTCTTATGTGATTTTGATGTGTGACAAATCTGACCAATGACAGAAACATGTAAATCATGTGTATTATCATGTCTCATCTGAATGTCTTAACAATATAGACAAGTTGAAGGATTAAGTGCTGGAAGAGCTTTCTTAGCTGTAAAGGTGTTGGGGGAGGGGGCTGGTGTGACACTGATTAAGACACTGACAGAGTGCACACAAAACCATTTGTTGGTATGACATGTCAGACGGATGAAGAATCAGTCTTTGTCTATAGGAGCTCTGTTTTCTTTCAATCTGCCTCTTGGATCAGCTGCAGGGGAAACAAGGAGGCTAATGGGACACTGATTTTTAATACCAGAATCATGCAAAGTATGGAGTAATAAAAAATAAGGAGGTTTTTCTGTAGCACTAGTAAGCACAATGAACAATTGTCCATTAATATAAGCAGCATTTCCTTCCTTCTTTTACCTCTGAAAGGCACTTTTTTTCTCAAAGAGCAGTTCACATTAAATAGCTAATTCTCTTTCTACCCATGACTAAACTGTGTAGTGAGGTTCACTTTTGTTTGGCCCTGAAAAATAAATGATGGAAAATTGGAGCTAACAATATGTTCTGATTATTCCTACGGTATACAATATTCTCTGAATGTGACAAACTGTGTTTATCCCACTAGGGAGAGAGAGTGAGGGAGAGAGAGATTCCCTATGATTTATTGGCATGTGTGGTGCTGTTAAATAGCCATTTTATTATTCTGCCCTGACATTGACATATTTTACTTCAGTTTTCAAGAATTAAAATTTTCATATGTAAAATCCTACCCAAATGCAGTATTGACATTGAGAAATAAGTTATTTGTGGAAATAGTCAAAGCTTTTGTGTCTATCAAGGATTATGACTCCCTTGTTACTGTTCTAAATCTAGATTTTTATTGTATTTTCACCTCAGACATCTTTATTAGACTCTACTTTTGGGCTGGGGAAGGGTGCAGGGTAGGGAAACATCTGCAATGACCAGCTTCTGATGGAAACACTTCTAATGGATCTAAGTCTTCAGATAAAGTAGGAGAATAAATACTCCCATATTGTAGGCCATGGAATGGTAGAGCCACAAGGAAGTTTAGAGAGGATTTAAACCAGTGAAATTTTTAGGTGAAAAAACAGAGGTCTAGAAAAGGTAAGTGACTTTTCTGAGGTCACATAACTATACAATGGTTGAAATATAACTCAAATTCTGATCTCTCACCTCCCTGTCCTGTGCCATGTTGTAATGGAAATGCAGATTTAAAGATCTTCCCTGCCCCTAGTTTAAGTGCACCTGGAGCTTGTGGTGGGAGGCTTGTTTTTCAGGAAAGCCCACACCTTGATACTTTGTGATTGGGCAGTGGGTCAAGGAGGTTGTTACAATCTTTGAGCCTGGAGAAGGCTATATAAACTCTGATGAGGGGCTTTGCTTTGGGGCTCACTTTGAGAAGTGTTGTGTGATTTGACCAGATGAGACTCTGGGAAGCCGTTGTTGAGAGCCCCCCGGCTTTGAAAACCCAGATGTTGATGCTTCCCTCTCTGGTAACTGTGATTTGGTATTGATATAATGGTTGGACAGTTTGGAAGCCTGTCTGTTTGATCTGTAAGTTCTGTAACTCTGAAGTTCGGGGTGTTGACCTTTTTCCCCTGAACTAGGTAATGTGTGTTTGTTTGATTAAAGTAAGCTTGTTAACCCATTTTGAGTTGCTTTCCTTTTGAAAAGCAGATCTAAGAACCTGTGTTGGCGGTCACCCTGGGGATATTGGGGTGCTTGCCGCTACACATGTGATGCTAACTCTTCTCCTCCTGACTTAAGTAAAGATGGGGTTGGCTTGCCTAATATGGGTACGATTTCTGGTATGGAAAGGTAGAAACTGAACACCAAGGAATTGTCTTCTGAGCTTATTTTTTGTTCATATGCACAAAATATGCTGCTGCTGTGATTTGTTTGTTATTAGGTAATGGATTTTAACTAATACATATACACTGTCTTCTCATTCACTTTGTTTTGAATCTTTGTTCTTGGCCCAAGTTCAAGGTTAAATTCTGTGCCCAGAAAAATGAGCCAAATTAACCAGCCCTATAAAATTTGAGCCTTCAATAATGGACTCATCAGTGTTCTCCAACCAAACTGAATCAGTCATCACACCCTGTACAATGAATATTTTCCCAATTATTATTATTATTATTATGCCTGCCATAGCTTCTCGTTTCTATCTTTTGAAATCTGATCAACTTATAAATTACTTCTCTAAGATTTCCTTAATTATTTCCTTCACCAGGTTAGAAATCTTTTTTTTCCTAAGACCTCACATAAAACTTTATTCTCTCTTGTTATTATAGTCTAATTGTTTTATAGTCTTATATCTGTAGTAGAGAATGGAAAGGGAAGACAATAAGCATTTACATAGTAGCTATATACTATATTTATCCAACCTATTTTGCCAAACAGTGTGCTAAGCACTTTGCAAATATTATCTCATATCATTATATAGTTATTGTATAGTATTGAGTACAATATACAGATGTTTATGCACACACACACACACATATATATATATATAATATGCATGTGTGTGCATGTGTTCATGTGTATACGTGTGTGTGCTATATACCCCCTAACATTTTGTAAAATTCGGGGCATATAGGGGGCCACATATTCTCTCAATTTTGTTATCTTCCCCAATGCCTAGCAAAATGTTCTGCACATAGTAAATGATAAATACATGGTTGTTAGAGTATCATATTCCTTGTCATGTTGGACATTATCATAAAAAAAATAGAGGCCCTGAATAAAGGAAATGGTTGCATTTGTAAAATTCAACAAGGAGATGGATATTTAAAAAGAATATGCTTATATTTGATAATGATTAGAAAGGAAAGGAAAGAAATTACCTTAGAGAATTCAGTCTCATTATATCTTAGTCACTCAGGAGCAGGGCCCAAACCTAGGCATGAATACCAGCTCTGCCACTAAATGGGTACCTAAGCTGCCACATAAAGATTTGTTGAAGAAACTGAGAGGAAGGGAAGAGAATAATACTGATGTAATGCCTACTATCTACAGGCCCTGGGCTAGGCATAGTATTTATAAATATTATTACGTTTGATCTTCATGACAAATCAGGGTGGTGGACATTATGTTCTCCATTTTACTGTTAAGGAAACTAAGGTTAAATGACTTGCCTGTGGTCATAATGCTAAGAAGTATCCAAGGTCAAATTTGAACTCAGGTCTTCCTGACTCCAGGATTAGTACTCTATCCACTGGGTCTTCTATCTAAACTGGAGATGTTTTAGCCTAAAGAGAATGTCAAAGGGGATATAGAACAGCTGCTTCCAAACATCTGAAGAGATGTCACATAGAAAAGGAATTAGACTTTACTTTTTGATTCTAGAAGGCTGAGTGGTAACAATGGTTCTGTTGAATTTTGCTGTAAGGAAAAGAGTTTACCATCAAATACCACTCTGATGCTTCCTCGTGATTAAGTGGTAACAATGGGTTCTCAGAGTATGTGTTAGAGAAGCACAAGCAAATTCTAGCCACGGTCTTCTAGGACTGGTATACAGACCACATCATATTCCTGAAGACCATCCCTAGCCATTTCCTTACCAGTAGGATGACCACAGCAAGCCATGAAATTAAAAAAAAAAACACTAAAAATGATCCTCAAGTCAATGTGGCCTCCTGCTTCTGAGTAATGGTGACAGAGGGTACTAAGGAACACACAATTTTTTTAGATCATAAAGAAACATTGACTTAACTATTACTCTAAATGTGAGATATTTGCCCAATGACTAACAAGTAACCATGGTCTCAGAGGCACTGAATCATATCAAACTTGGAATTCTCACTATAAATAAAACCAGAAAACAGAATGAACTTTTAGCTAAACAGAAAGATGGCTTTAAGTGGCATTTTGGATAGAGTTCTGGAATTAGACTCAGAAAGACTTGTGACTTTGGGCAAGTGAACTAACTTCTCCTAGATTTAGTTGTCTCGTCATAAGATGGGAATAATAGTGGAACGCACCTCCCAGGTTTTATGTAAGGACTTAATGAGACAGCATATGTACAGTGCTTAGAAAACCTTAAGGAACATATATAAATGTGTTGTTGTTAACTTCTCCCTGAAGACACAAATGTGGGAGTTGGCAGAATTAATCTTACTGTTTATTCAAAGGCAACTGGAAACATAATTTTATGGGACTGTTGGTAAACATCTATTGTAGTTCTTATAATAATATTTTGTAAGCATTTGCAAAGAGACCACCATAAAAATAACTACAACTTCTGTGACAATACATGTTGAAGAACATGAGCAGGCAAAGGAATTCTATGATGAACTCAGAACCAATCATTAATCAATAAGCATTTATTAATCAATAAGCACCTATCATATGTCAGGCATTGTGCTAAGTGCTGGTGATTTAAGTAAAAAAAAGACTCTTTACTTTCAAGAAGTTCATCCAGGAGAACACACATACACAAATAGGTATTATACGTGTACATTTTATCTATTGTTGTCATCCATTTTCAAAGATGACCAACAACATCACAGGATGATGTCTTGACTCAGAGGTGAATTAGATTTACGTGAGGCAGAGTTGCACAAAGCTGTCAGCCTCACTCTCTCTTTCAGAGTCATCACAGTCCAGTGATAAAACAAAAGTCAGGACTACTGGCAATGGCCCAGGATACAGTGGATGACCTTGATATCTTTGATGTCTGACCAAATTCTAAGCGCTCCATAGTACCTGCTTCATGGCCGTTCAGGAAAAATTGTTCTCATCCACTCATTCCATATGGAGAAGACTTCACATGCTTGGGGCAGTTACTCCCTAACTTACCAATGGGTTTGAGGTCTATCAGTTACCTTCAACCTGGTTTAACCCATCTGCTGAGATGGTTTACCAAGGTGTGGCTGCTGTACTTACTACAGTTTCTTGGAGCCTAAGGTCAGAGTTGAATGCCAGATAGATACCAAAGATGGATAAGCAGCCCTGTAAAGGGCCAAAAATGAATGTTATTGTGGCTTTGTTAAACTTTGTTTTCCCAGGAACAGATAAAGCAAGCCCTCACACCAAGATACTACTCCCCATGGAATACCCCATGTATCCCACATGTGTAACATAACATATGTGGTTTATAATGCACATGTAATATAACATATGTGTGTATATACACAAACATACTGAGATAAGACAGTTTCTTGATAATTAACAATCAATTTATTAATTAGGCTGGCTGATAATCAATAAATTGATAGCCAGTGATCTCTCTTGGTAACCAAAGACAAAACCATGGAGGTCACTGAATGCTTAAATATCTTTGGAAAAGGAGTTGCCTGTGATAGGTGAAAATAAACCCAGAATGGAACAATTAACGAGGTGGTAGATATATTACTGAGGAGATGGGCTAAAAGTCCTCAGCTCCTCCTGCTGAGAATGTGGTTTGATCATAAGACTCAGCTGCCTCCAACAATCTGGACAAAGAAATCCATCCCTATCTAGTTGGTTTTTTCCATCATGAGTTCTGAGCATCTGAATTTGAGAGGATAGAGCAGTTTGGAGATATAGAGGGTCATCATTGGTTCTATGTATATAGAGGAGCTAGACAGAAGAAAATCCCAAGAAAAGATCAGGTTTCTCCCCAACTTCTTATCCTGATGCCTATCAATAGACACTATTATGTTATCTGTTGTTTTATTACCAAAATGTTTCAAGTAATTGAATTTTTCCTCAACCACAAAGAGATAGATTAAAATGTAAGTCTAGGCAGAGAGCCCAATCTCTGCTGTAATGGTAATGGAAATTTGAAGATCTTCCCTGCCCCTTGCATTTGCAATCAAACAGGTAAACTTATAACCTTGTTCCAAGTTCATGATTGTGTCAGGTATTAAGACCCAGAACTTGTTAATCCAAGAGAGAGAGTCAGAACTTCTGGGAACAAGCAGTGTGGAGGCTGTGGAGCTAAGAATTGAGAATAGTACTGAGAACTGAGAAATGAGAAGAGAAGATTTTGAGAACAGAACTTGTGGTGGCAGACCTTCTTCTGAGATCTGCCCAGAACTTCTGAGGGCCAGCCAGAGCTGCCAAGAACTTCTGAGGGTCAGCTAGAGTTGCTGGGAATGACAACTGAGAAATGAGAAGAAAGGAGAACTGAGATGAAGCATGACTGTGGTGCTGGTACTTTGTCTGTTTTGATGCTACTTTGTCCCAGACCTTGTTGTTGGGTCTATGTTGATTTCTCAGGCAGAAAGTGAATTTGATGAGGATGCCAGCAATGTGAATGAATGTTATTGTGGCTTTGTTAAGTTTTGTCTTCCCAGGAACAGAAACTATGAAGGACTTGAGGTGGACCAGACACTGTGAGCTTCAAAATGGAACAGGAACTGCACAAGAAGCTGGACAAAGAACTGAAAGCTGTTAGCCTTTGAACCCAGGTGGCAGTTGGATAGATTCAGGCAGGAGCTGGGACCATGGAAGAAGAACCACAGAAGCTGAAAGCCTGCCTCCAGTCAAGATGAAAATACCTCTCCTTGGGTATTTAATGCAAACTGAGAAAATCATGACTTACTGTGGCCTAGGGGTGGAGAACTCTGATCTTTATATTTAGATGACTGAGTTAAGGACTTCTCCGATTAAGAAGAGGACTTTTTGATTGGAAGAGATGAAGATAATGTCACCTAGGGTTGGAGGACTTTGACCTTTGTTCTTTGTGTCAATTAAGGAAGCTTGCCTCCTTAAGGATGGTTGAATTAAGGACTTATTAAATTATTGTGTTACTAAATGAATGTTATCTTTCACTTAAAACTTTGTGACCCCTTTGGTGAAAACTATGTGGCCATTTTAGTGATAAGTTGTTATGCCATAACATTGTGAATGCTGTACTATGATTTCTGTGAATGTTTTGTCTTAGTTTGTTACTGAACAGAGAGTTCACTATACTGTTTAATCAGAACCTTGAAGCTATTCATAGCAGCAGTCCTCTGGAAAGCTGCTCATGCTTGGCTTTACATCTGCCTATACAGGAACATGTGCCTTGAGGTCACATTGGGCCCTCTAAGTCCTCAAGTGTGGCTCTTTAACTGAATCCAAACTTCACTTGGGTCTTGAAGCTAATATGCCTGAACGCAGAACTTTTTAGCTAAAATTAATTTCTTATAGTCAAAGTGGAAGGTGCCAAGTGGATGTTAGGAGTCATTTTATCTCCCACCCCAACCCTGGGGCTTAAAATGAGCTAATTATTGTAACAGGGTGTTATAATAGGATTAGAATATGTGATGTAAAATGAAGGATAAGCAGTTGTCCACTCACAGTCTCGATTTGTATCCATGTTATATGAATGAAGGGTGTACCCTTAGTAAAAAGTATGTATTCCTTATAGAAGATTTATGGGAAGACATGGGCATGGGTCCTATTAGATTGATATGTATAGATGAAATGTGATCTGCATCACTGGAGACTGAACCCACACAACTCAGCTCACAGATTCATTGTAAGAATTGAATAAGAAAAATCTTCCTAATAATTAGAACTGTTTAAAATTAGAATATATAACCTCATTGGTTTCCTCTCAATATAAATCTTCAGATAAAAGTTGCATTTAAATTCTAGTTTTTCATTATTGTGTTTCTGTACACACTTCAAACTCTGTGAGGGAGGAACAGTTTTCATCTCACCCTTGTGTCTAGAACAATTCATCATACATGGTTAGTTTGTGTTGAATTGGATTGATCTGGGCCTTGACAGATAACTTGCTCAGATGAGTGACTGAATGAGGGTGGTCAGAAGGTTTTACAGAAAACAAAAAAGCTATAAACATATATGCAGAGAAAGCCTGTACTATTGTGACACAGCAAAGAAACTTGCACCCTAGTTAAGAAGCAGTTCTCCAAACTAACTGAGCTAATCAGCCACTAATATTCTTTAATGTTCATCTTAGTCACTTCCTCATCTGGGAATGGCATATTCTGATTTATCATTTAATTCTTTAATATCATTAATCAGTTGTGAAAACTTTTATTACTTGATCTCCTTTTTAGCATCCAAAATCACATAGGTAGCAAGTATCAGAGGATTTGTAACTAATTCTTCTGACTCCAGAGCTAATTTCATTCAAGTCTAGCTAATGTGAATGTCCTAGTCCAAAGTCAATGATAAACAGTTTGTGACACTTGAATACAATGAATTTTAATTATTGTTTAATTGTTACCTATTATTTGAAGTGAAAAAACTCTAGATTCCTGTCATAAGTCTAGATTCTTTCATTAACAGTTAATTCAATTAGAATTGTTTCTATCAATTTATGAACAGGTAACCTGTCTGAGCCTCAGTTTCCTCATATGTAAATGAGGAGGTTGGAAAAGATGACCTCTGTGATGTAACAAAGAAACTGGGAAGCCTTTCTAGGCAAAGAAACCAACCTTTATTAAGAGAAACAAAGGTAAAAAAAAAAAACCAAACAATCTACCTAGTATGGTCTGAGATATCAACCTACAAGATTCACAACTATTTATAGTTCTCTTGATTGACACAAGGTACAAGAGGGCTAGTTATAGTATAAATGGTCAGTGCCCTCTTACTCAAGCAGGTTCTTGGCTCAAGTAGGGCATTATATTTTGAGCAGGGTTCTTTTACATCATAAGCTCAGGGCAGCTCAATACATTTTAATATAAAGATGATTAATATGTAGGTGTGATTATTATGGTCTTATATTTAAGATACACACTTTATAATGGTACAGTCATACTCCTAAGGTTAGCTAACACAGGTATTCACCTGGGGCTACCTCCTAGAGTTTCTTTGCTGTGTCACAATAGCACAGACTTTCCTGAGTATATGTTTCTGGCTATTTTGTTTTCTGTATTATCTTCCGAGGACATTCATTCAGTCACTCATCTCAGCAAGTTAAAACCCTACTTATTGTGCATATAGGTTTTCACCTGGGACTATACTCTTACCATAAATAATGCAATTATTTCTTATCTTATGAAAATTATTGTATTTGATAAATTATTAGCAAAGCAAAGAAGAGTACTCAAGGTATTTATTACTTATCATTCCCATTACAATTCCCCTCTTTGGTCCTTCCTCAATTTATTGAGGATTGGATCAATTACAGGCTAAGCATAATATATAGTTCTGTAGAGGTCAGTCTTCTATAGGTGATGCAAAACTGAGGAAGCAGTCCCCCACAGAGGCACAAGATTACACAGAATATCAGTAGGTGATATCATGTGTGGGAACATTGAATGGATGGTTTGCAGCTCAAGTAGCTCTGGTGAGTTGGGGAACCAAAAGATCAGAGATACCAGAACATGAGAAGGTGAGAATTGAAGAGGAGGTGATGTCAAAGGTTAGCAAAAGTGTGTCTGGGTCATGGTGGAGAGGCATTAGTAGGAGATGGGAAGTCCACCTCTTTGAGGAGGCTGAGGGAAAAGGTGTTCTCTATGCAGAATGGGCTTTTTGTCTGGGAAAGAGTATGAAAGCTAACCAGATTAGTAGGAAGATGGGAAAGGACTTGGGTAGTCAGGAAAAGGGTCATCACCAGGATATATTTAGTTAGGGTCATTAGAAAAGTAAAAGGAATTGATTTGGTCTCCTGGGTGACTGAAAGAAATTAAGAAGCAGCCATAGGAATTGGGAGCATCACCATGAGTCTTCCAATATGAGTCACCCTTATGAAAAATGAGGTTCTGTCCAGCTCTAAAGATATGAACTTAGAATTTCCTCGCAAATTCTTTCAGCACTTCAGAAGTTCCTCATATTATATTTTAAGTTAGTTCCTCTGGAATCACATTTTCAGTTACTTGACTGGAGTGACACATCTCATTCAAATGTATTTATGTATTACTTTTCTCTGTTGGGAAAACTTCAATATAAACACAAAAGCAACATCTGTCTCTATCCATCTTCCTGTCTCCATCATTAAGGTTGTCCAATTAATTCTTGGGATATTTAAATTTCAGAAATAGGTCCTTTATCTTAACAAGTTCTTTGCAGATGAGGATAAGAATGTTACATGTTCCAGCAGTTGAGTTAAAGCTTGCCTTTATTAGACCAGTAGACTTTCAGGTGATAACATTCATGTATTGATTAATTTCCACTGGTCATGTTTTATGGCACATCACTTCAGATTATTTATATTTGGATCTCTTTTATATTTGGATCGTTCATCAGGAAGTTCTTAGTAAGGTTATCCATGCTTGAATTTGTCCGGTTTTATACAATATTATTTTGTAATACACTTTTCTTAACTGGGCCATTTAATTACTCCCCCCCTTTTGGTTGCTAACTTCATTAACAATTGTCATCTGTATTGAGCTTCCCTGAGCTTATGATGTAAAAGAACCCTGCTGGAAACATAATGCCCTACTCGAGCCAAGAACCTGCTTGAGTAAGAGAGTATTGACCATTTATACTATAACTAGCCCTCTTGTACCATGTGTCAATCAAGAGAACTATAAATAGTTGTGAATCTTGTAGGTTGGTATCTCAGACCATACTAGGTAGATTGTAGACCCCACCTTTGTTTCTCTTAATAAAGGTTGGTTTCTTTGTGTGTGTGTGGTTTTTTTTTTAATTTATTTTATTTTTTATTTAGGAAATACAACAAGCATTTCCATAATATAGTACAATAAAAAAGATGATTGCACATGAAATTGCAAATCTATTATGTAAAACTTCCTATTCCATTTAAATATAAAATCATTATTTTGTAAATTTATTTATTTTCTTCCTTCTCCCATCCTAGAGATGGCTACCATTAGAAACAAATATATATATATATATAAAATCATTCTATACTGTATATTTTATATATTTTATTCTATTTATGTTGTTGAACCATTTGACAATTTCAAGAACCCTGGAGATGAAAACCAAAGATTCCTTGTCAAGAAGTGGGAAAGATGTGGCATCAAGATTACATGTGGCTTTCTAGGTCCTTGGGTGTGGCCTTTGGAATAAATTCAAATTTTACAGATCACATCCTTATATTAAAAGGATTTGTTCCAAGAAGTTGGATGTGGAAATCAGCAAGTACAAGGACTGTCAATTATACTTTTTTTCTCCCTATGTGACTTGCCTGATTCATTTTCTATTCATTCCTCTATTATACTATCTCTTCATGATTTATCAGTAGTTATAGTTGCGTCCTGCTCACACTCCTCACATGCCTCATCATTACCTTTTAGATGGCCCATGGTTTTAACTTCTTACATGCTATGGTATTCTATGAATTATAGCCATGTAGCATTGCCATATGAATGCAAATGTTATTTCATTTTATTTTATTTCATGGGGAGGTTTGGCCTCATTAAAAACACTGAAAAATCTCCTATCCTTTGGGTTTTTTTTCCCATTCTTTCTGATTGAGGATAACTTGCTTCTTGCCCTGAGAACATCTCTGAGGATTATACCTCTATGTGATAGTGAAATGGAGACTTCTAACCTCTTGGTCCATACCCAGGAATTTATTAGTACTCCATCACTGACACTTAATAGATCACAAAAGATGGATAGAAGTGTTAAATGAAGTATAACTGAAATAAACTCCCTCCCACTACAACTTGTGGGAAAAAATCTGACATAAATGTTGACTTTGTTGCTCTTTACTCTGGGGACATATTGTATTCATAGACCATTGGTATAGAAAATACTCAGTATAAAGACTGATATGGTAAGACTAGAATAAAAGTTACATGAAAAAATATTAAGATAATCTTAATGTCAATGACAAAGATAAAGTTTAAGTTGACCTAGTATATGACTTCAGTACATATGAAAGATCAATAATATTGCTTGCTTCCAGAAGATGTAACATCCAAGGAATATGCCATAACATCAAGAATAACAATGATCCTTTGAGTTACCAGAGCACAATTACAATACATTTTTATCACATGTGGACACATATATTCCACATTTTATTTGAAGAAATAACTATCAAATTGCTTCTCAGAGTTTTTCCAACTCAATGAGTTTCTAACCAGATTGAGATGTAACTGGAATATATATGAAATTATTTTTAAACATACTCTATTTTATCCTGAAATCCTTTTTTTCTATTAAATATAATATTCCCAGCAAGAAAGGCCTCTACCATATAAAATACTATAACAAATATCTCATCCACATAACTAGGAACAATTCCTGTTTACAAAATAAATGTTTCATATTCCTTTGCGATACCAAAGATGATTTGTAGTACTACATACAAATCTACTCATTCAATATTCATTCATTCCACAAACATCTGCTGAGCATCTTCTACGTGAAGGCCTTGTTTTTGTCATGATAGTTTATACAATGATAAATAATTCTCTATCCTTGTCCTTAAAGAGTTTATATTCTAATAGGAGGGGTGACAAGCACACAAATAGCTTTAATATAAAGCAGAATAAGTAATCCCACATTCTGTCCTTTTAAACATTCTCAGACTATTCCCGTGAAATATTAAGCTACATATCTTCACTTGTGCCATAAAAAACATGGATGCACATGCAAAAGAATTCTGTTAGTTGAACTCTCACTTGAACTTGAGTTACATGATTTGCTCAGGCTCTTTATTCAATAATTTACACAGGTGTTTCTGTAGTAGTTTTCACAGGATAGATTAGGATCACTTTAGAGACTATTCAATCTCTACATTTTTGCATTTTAGGGCTAGTTGGATGCCATAGGAAACAGATATGTCAAATAATTTGTAAATGAAGAGACACATTTGGTATTGCAGGAACAGTTTAGTAGAGAATTCCACTGGCAGAGAGCATAGTCAGAATGCCCTAGCACCAAATGACTCAAGACTGTATCAAGGGCAGATTCAATTTCTTCCTGAGTCATATCTCAACCAACTATATTATATTTTATTCAAAAAGCGTTTTTCAAAGCAATGTTGCTATTCAGAATATAATTGTCCATCATGGATGGAAGTACTTAACAGGTCATTCGGCCCTTTGCTGAAATGACCTGGAAAAATTCTTACAATGCACCTTCAAATGTTTTCTTCATACTTTTTTAAGCTAAATTTGCTATTCATATGTTCACCAAAACTAATTGCAGTGATAATAGTTACTTACTGAAAGAATGATAGCAAATAGTTCTTCAGAATGATTAGAAGACCCTGAATGGATGGTCTTAGGAAAATTAGGCTCCCATCAAGGTCAGTGGAAGCAAATTTCAAAATCCTCCTCTCACTGATTGAGGGAAAGAGTAGGGAAGAAGAAGGGACAAGTAAGGTAATATTTCTAGTGTGAGTAAGTTAATACTTGACTCTGAGACAATACCGATAAGTATATTTTGGACTCTGATCTTGGATCCAGGCATAACTTGTTTATTAGAAGCCTTGAAATAAAATTCAAGTTTCATTGGTCCTGATCCTTTAGAAAGTAGTATGAGTAAAATGATTGTAGGAAGGAGGTGAAGGTTAATCCTGACAGTTAGATTAATTTTCCACATGCCAGGTGAAATGCTGTGACTAGTTTGTACCTCCATATTTTGTGAGGGGGGAAAATGATTGAATTTCTAAGCACAGTAGCCAATATGACTAAAACCCTAGAAAATATGTCCAGTGCAGTATATACATTTGAATACAGATAGTATATGATTTGAATCTATATTTTATATAGTTTAATTTCTAGCTCTAATACCTATTAGCTGTCTAATAATGGGTAAGTCACCTTATCATTCTGAGCTCCAGTTTTATCATCTGTAAAATGAAATAATAATCTATTAGCTTTCTCATGGAGTTTTTTCTTCTTCTTCTTTTTTTTTTTTTTTTGGAGGGCAATTGGGGTTAAGTAACTTGCCCAAGGTCACACAGCTAGGTTTTTGTTTGTGTGTGCATTAAGTGTCTGAGGCTGGATCCAAACTCAGGTCCTTCTGACTCCAGGGCCGGCGCTCTACTCACTGTGCCACCTAGCTGCCCCTCTCATGGAGTTTTTATAAGGGAGAAGGGGATAAGCATATATTAAATGCTTACTCTATTCCAGGCACTGAACTAAGTGCTTTACAAACATTGCATCATTTGACCCTCAGGACAACCCTTTATGGTAGGTGCTATTATTATCCCTATTTTACAGTTGAAGAAACTGAGGTAGACAAAAGTTAAAGGTCTCACCCCAAGAGGATGTAGCTTGTAAATGTATGAGTCTGGAGTTGAACTCAGGTTTTCCTATAAAGGCCCAGGATTCTAACCACAGAACCACCTTTATAATTCTTAAACTATTTTTATATATATATATATATATATATTCTCAGTAACTTCATTAATAATGAGAGATTAAAAAGATATGGATTAATTTAACCTGAAAAAGAGGAAAACTCTAAGGGTTAGATTATTGAAGACCTACAAGCAAATGGCAGTTTATTATCCAGAATAAAGTTATTGACCATTCTCCTTTTTCTTGGCAATCAGAGAAAGAAGGAATGGATTAAAATTACTTCTGAAGTTTTTTTAAAGTTTAGATTAAAGAAATATTCCTTGGAAAATAAAAAAAAAATCAAGCACTCAAACATTCTACTGAAATTTTTGAAATTCTCTTCTTTAAAAATTAGTTTAAGAAACCAAAATTAAGCCTAGGGCTACTTAAATATTACTTTATTTGAAAATGGGAATATGGACTACCATAATACTAAGTGAATTCTAGCCCTTCCTGCCAGAGGGGTTCAGAGAAGCTTAAACTAGGTAGGTTGTTCTTTTCTTGAGTTTTGTGACCCCAGCTTTAAATTCTCCTTCCATTTGAAAAAAAAAATCTGTTTTCTTTGAGCTCCTCCCAAATTCTTTCCTTATCACTCTATCCTCAATCCATTTCTTATTCTCTCCTATTTCTTTTGCTTATTGGTATAATGTTTGGGTCAGGGAATTAAGGCTGCAGTAATTGTGTTTTAGTTACAAGCATATTCAGTTTTGGCAACATTTTAGAATGTATTTCTTTTTTTTTTTTAAAGCAATTGGGGTTAAGTAACTTGCACAAGGTTACACGGCTAGTCATTTTTATGTGTGGGTGCTAATTTTCTGAGGCCGGAACCAATCCCAGGTCCTCCCAACTCCAGAGCCAGCACTCTTACTCACTGTGTCACCTAGCCACCCGTAGTATGTATTTCTGGTGTGCTTTCATGTAGTCTGAGGTCAAACTACAGTCTGTGAAAGAAACTTGTCTAATTAAAAAATGGGACAATTCTCTTTTAATAACTACCATTGACATTAATGTAAAATAATCAAGAATAAAGATTGTTCTGTTTCAGTACATAAGCTATTAAAAAGTAAAAAAAAACTTCTATTCATAAGCATTTAATAATTGGTTACTGTGTGCCAGGCATTGTGCACTGGGGAATTCAAAGAAAGGTAAAACTAGTTCCTACCCTTATGAAGCTTATATTATAAAGATAATTTGCTCCTTAAGAGTATAAATTGCTACTTGTTGAGGGTTTTTTGTATTTAGTTGGTCATGATAGATGCTTATATTCATATACGTAATGTATAAATTATATAATATAATATATGTTTATGTATTATAATTATTATAAAAATAATATTATGCTTTTGCAATTTTATATATTACATTAAATAATTTTTCATAAATTTATTTAATGCTTCAGAAAAAAATAGAAACATCTTAGTCATGCATCATTCCAAATATACAAAAATGCTTTAATAATGTATCAAACAATAACTCTATTTTGGGTAATGCCAAGAGATGCTGCTCACCGTGCATAAGGAAGTTTTCAAGTTTTTGTTTGTTTGTTTTTCCTTGTAATGGTGATTGATCATAATAACTCACATTTATAAAATACTTTACAATGTAACAAGCCCTTTTCTCACATCAATCCGGCAACACTTATAGAGTTAATATTATTATCCCCATTTTATAGATGGGAAAACTGAGATTCAGAAAGGTTAGAGACTTTCCCACAGTCATAGTCAAAACTAGGACTACAGCCCAGGTATAGTCTGACTCCAAGTCTAGTGACCTTTCAAGCATTCTATTCTACTTCTATTCATACTTTCTCATTCAGATATAATTGAGATTAATAGCAAATAATCAAATGTTCTGTCCATTATATCACGACTCATAGGATCATAGAATTTTTAGGGTTGGAAGGGATCTAATCAAATTAGATTAGATATCTAATCAAACTCCTTCTTTTTTAGAGTCGTTGAAATTGAGGCTTAAGAAGTTATTTGCCGGGGCAGCTAGTTTGGAGCCGGCCTCCGACACTTAATCCACACAAACAAAAACCTAGCGGTGTAACCTTGGGCAAGTTACTCAACCCCAATTGCCCTAAAGGGGTGGCTAGGTGGCACAGTGAGTAAGAGCGCCGGCCTCGGAGTTGGGATGACCCGAGATCAGATCCGGCCTCAGAAAATGAGCACCCACACATAAATAATGACTAGCCGTGTAACCTTGAGCAAGTTACTTAACCCCAATTGCTTTTTAAAAAAAAAAAAGTTATTTGCCCAAAGACAAAGAGGTATAAAATTTTAGAGGCATATCTGATTGGAAAGACTATATTCCCAAGTTTGCCTAGGCCCTGAGCATAATCCATGATTGGAGAAGATACCAAGGTTTCCATTCCCCTGAGATATGGGCACAGGATAATTGGATTATGAGAATAACAGTTAAAGAGGAAGAAGATAGCCACAATTCAGCTTGTGATCATAAGAAGAGGGATATGAACTAGAGCAGCATTGAGATGACAAGTACTAATCAAGGTGCATGAATGGTGTTAAGATTAGGCAAGCCAAGAAGTACATGGAGATATTGAATTTAAAAAAAATGGGGGAGCAGCTCTTAAGTCACAACAGTAAGCATGTCAGTATTGATGACCTGAACCTCTCCCCACATGAAAGCCTGACTCTCCAAGGAAATTATTTCCCAAATACTCTTGGAGGAAAAAAAGGAGTATATTCACTCAGGAATGTGCATTGTATGACTTCCCTATTATTTTACTCGGTCTTTTAGTCCTGACTAAATATTTTACTATTTCAGATTTCTTTTTCCCATGTCCTATTAATAAGGTAGGCAACTTCAAATACAGATTTAAATTACTTTAGAAGTTCCAAGATTCAAACTGGGTAGGGGAAAGAGCCAGACAAGGCAAATTATTTTGTAAAATTAGCTAAGGATCTATAGCATAAATGACCTAGTTTTTCTTCCAATTCCCAGACATCAACAAAACCTCCTGTTAAATTATGACTACAAACATTTCCACAAAAAGTTTGACAAAATAATTTCTACTGAAAAACTCCTCTATGGTCTTGAGAGCCAGTGGTCTAATATCTTTGAATTCTATAGCTTTCTTACATATTAAAAATACTCCCTTTGAAGGACCAGGTTAAATGGGCTCATAAAATTTGTAGGAAGGTCCAAACAGCTCTTAAAAGGCCAGTCCAACCAATCTATTTGGGAGGTCATTGTGTTCACCATTTTCTGTGTTTTCCCAATTATAGAAATACAAGTACTCCTCAAATTATAGAAACCAAAAAGCAGTTCTGGTGATTCACCTGCATTAAAGAAAAGGAAATTCATAACTTTGGAAGTGAAATTAGACATAATCAAGGACCAGTACCATCAACCTCTAAAGCCCTTGAAAGCCCCCAGAAGTGCCCTTCAAAATCTCTGCAAAAATCTCCATCTACACCCTCTTCCTCTTCTAATTGAACCTGCTTTTTGTCAAGCACCAACATTCAAGAGAAATGAAAAATGATTTCTTATTCAATTTTATTGTTTTCTGTTTCATGTAATTACTAGTATTAAAACACGCTTGTTTTCTATTATTCTTTCATTATAAATGTACAGCAATTCAGCAAATCATGACAAAAAAGGCTTCTTTTTAATAGCCTGGGAATCTAATAACCATTTATAATATTGTGACCCCAGAGAAATGTATTCTGAGTTACAAACTCTCTTGCAGACAAACATTTGAAACACAACTCACTTATAAGTTATGGATTGTCTGTATTCTGAATGTGGAAATTATTGGGGCTTTGATTCAATTAAGCACCCAAAAGTCCATGGCCTAGTCATGGAAATACATACAAGCCATTTGTTGCCATACTCAATTTTACTGCTAGCCCACCCTAATGAATGAATGATTGAAGCAGTGAAGAGCTGAATAATAAAGACAAGCATTTATTCAGTACTTACTATGTGCCAGTCATTGTGATAAGCACTAGGGATATAAAGAGAAAAAGAGTCTTTGCCCTTATGGAACTTATATAGCAATGAACTAAAAAGTATAAGGGAGTGTTATGAACTGGGAAATCACAAAGATGGTGGGTGAAGGCATGATACTTGACATGTCCTCCCTAGGAGTGGTAGTATCCATTTGATTATCATTCCTCTAGCTAGTGGTGAAGGCAGTAAGGGGTAGATGGAGGTATCTGAGAGAAGCCTGGAGAGCAGCAGTGTAGTGTGCCCAGGTTGGCCTAGATATAGAAAACTCACTGATCAGGAGCTGAGGCCACAGGATAGAAACTGAAGAGCTAGGTTAGAGGACGGAGTCATAATAAGCTGATAAGGAGGCAGATAACTTGGGAGTTGAGTCTAGGGGGTCAAGATATGGAGAGCTCATTTATAGTCTTTCTTTTTAAAAAAAAAGCTAAAATGTATAATACTTTAAGATTTAGGCAATACTCTACATGTATGATGCTTTTGGGTTGTTATAAGGTGAATACTATCAATCAATTCATAAACATTTATTAAATGCCTACTATGTGCCAGGAGCTCTTTAAGCACTGGGATAGAAAAAGATGTAAAAAGGGGAGTCCTTACCCTCAAGGGACTTGTGCTTTAACTAGGAGTTTAGAATATGACTGGACTAATTATCTCCATTTTACAGATTAGAAAACTGAGGCTTTGTGGCTTGCCTATGGTCATACCAGTAGCGTGAGGTAAGATTCAAAGCCAGGGCTTTCCAGGTTCTAAGTATAATGTGTCCTCCACTATTCTATCCCATCTGTTCTATTCACCTATTATAAACTGTTATTCAATCAGAGAAAAATGAGAACACTGGTCATTTGCTAAATTGCCTAAAAGCCAGTAAAAGTTATTCTTGGGAAGAAATGGAAACAGAAAAGTTTAAGAACACAGAAGGCAATGGGGTAGAGTCAATAGGGTCCTAAACTTAATATCAGGCAGACCAAGATTTGCATTCTTCTTCTGATGCTGGCTCTGTAGCCTTTTTGTCCTCCTCCAAATCACTTATCCTATCTAAGCCACAATATTCCTCTCTGCATAATGGGAATCATAAAACAACCCAATACCTCCTTCACAGTGAAGCTGTGTAGTATAGTGTATGTAAAAGTGCTTTCCAGTAGACAAATCTCTTCAAGGGTAGAGATTATTTTTTCTTTGTTTTTGTGTCTGCAACCTAACCCAGTGCCGTGCATATAGTAGGTACTTGATAAACGATTATTGAATTAAAGTGAATTGAATTGAGTAAGACTGAGTCAAGGAAAATAGTTCTTAATAAATAAAATCTTGCCTCTAGACTTGTTAAGTTCACTGCAGTATTCTGAAGGAAACCTAGGAAAGCAACTTCTCATGGCATTCTGGTTCTTCATGATCTTCCAGCCTGAAACCTAGTCACACTAAGACCTCATAAAGTGAGAAATCCTCTTCAGAATTGTTATTAGTCCAAGCATTTCAGGTTGGCCATCTGATTAAGTGACAGTGGCAATACCCTTTTGAAACATTTTGGTTTTAAAATAAATATCCCCAGGAAAAAATATGCTGGGAACCATTATTATTTATAACTTGAGCATCATGCTGGAAAATGTCACATGCATTTTGCCTGAATTATCATTCCTATGTGAGAATGCCTGTCATACTAGTTATGCTAGGACGATGGTCTCTGTAAATTCCCTCCCTCAGAGTGCAGAGGAAAAGGTGATATCCCCCTCTCCACTCCACCCCACCCCAAGAAGCAGCAAATTTAGATTGTTCCTTGTTTCATCCTGAAGGAAATGACATCCTCCCTCCCTTTGACTCTCCTGATTCTCTTGCTGGCCCCAAAGGTCGATGAATACATTCATGCAGAAAGGTAGATATGACTACAGGGAGCTACCTCTTCTTTAACATAATAAGGGTTTGCATATTTTGGTCAGGAGAAATTTGTACAAGGACATATGCTTCGACAGGTAATAGTAAGCAAATTCCTTAGGTTCAAAGGGGAATCTAATGAAAATAGTGTTTAAGGGAATAACACTGGCCACAAAGCCCTACTTTGCAGAGATGTTTGTGTTCGGTGACAAGTCCGTGCAACTGCCTGTAGAGCTCACATGAGCTCCAGAGATGCGGCCCTTGGAAGATGATTTTTCTTTGTTTTCGGCAAGAATCCTCCTAAGGCTGAGATGGGCCTATGTATGGCCCTGAGATGGGCCTATGTATGGCTCTGTGATGAGGGGCAAACAAATGAGGGGAAGATGAAATAGCAAATTCCATTGTATTGCCATTTAAATTGAATTTAAAAAGAACTTGATTTGTCACATTAAAGAGTGACAGTAGTGGAGATGATGCCAAAAGACAAGAAGGTCAGCTTCAAACTTTCTCCAGTGATAGTAATATTTTTGCTTCAAATCTATAAAAACAGAAATATATAGGGTACATTTAATTTTTAATGATAACCCATTATATCATGCTGGACAACCCTTTCTTAATTTTCCTAAGTTCCCTTAGCCAAGGAAGTATATCTCATATGTATGCATATATACATATATAGGTCAGGATCTATTTCCATTTATATCTTTTTATCATTACAACCTACCCCTGAGTTTGGCACAGAGAAGGTGCTTAACAAATGCTTATTAAATTTAATTATTATTCTTTCTCTCCCCAGTAATACCTTATACAGTCCTTTGTAATCAATGATTGATTATCTGATGAATGAATCATAGACTATTAGAATTGGAAGGGAAATCTGTGGCCATGTATTTCAAACCATACCTGAACCAAGATTCTCTCTATCATATACTAGACTTTGCTTAAATACTTCCAGTATGGGTGAACTCACTACCTCCCCCAGACAGCCTGTACAACTCAGCACTAAGGAAGTTTTTTGTTTGTTTTCCACTTGTTCAGTCATGTCTGCTTTCATGACCCTGGAGTCATTTTACCCTAGATTTTATTGACAAAGATACTCAAGTGGTTTGCCATTTCCTTCTGTGGATTAAGGCAACAGAGGTTAAGGGACTTGCAAGGGTAACACCTCTAGTGAGTACCAGAGGCTAGATCTGAACCGAGGTATTGCTGACTCCAGGCCCAGGGCTCTGTTCACTGGGCCACCTAGCTGCCTCCCTTGCATCAAGTCCAACTTTGCCTTTTGGAATGTTAGTCACTGCTCCTACTTCTGTCCTCAGGGGCAAAGCAAAGCAAATAGAGTCTTTCTTTTTTTTAAGGAGAGGCCTTCAAATATTTACAGAATACTATCAAATCCCTCCCACTCTACCCCTCCAACTCTGCTCTCCAATCTGAATACCCTCAATTCTTGGATATATCTTCATATGGCATAATATTGAAGACCTTCATCATCCCAGTTGCCTCTTGTAGACACTACCCAGTTTATCAATGGCCTTGCTAAAATATAACATGAACTACTAATGTAATAGCCTAGGACATAGGATCATAGAATTATAGCTGGAAAAAACCATCAAAGTTATTAAGTCAACTCTCTCATTTTATGCATGAGGAAATAGACTCAAAGAGGTTACTAACTCATTCAAAATCACACAGCTACTATACATTTGAGGTATGATTCAAACCCAAGTCTTCCTAACTATAAGTTGAGAACTCTATCCACAATGCCATATCTGACCAGAGCAAAGTATAAGGGAACTATTTTTATTGGCATCTGGGAAGTTAATCATATTGGATTACCTCTCCTTCTCTGCATTCTATCCAACATTCTTATTGGCCTTTGAGGAGGCCAAGATGGGTTTTCAGAATCAATATATGAAGAAGCAAGGTTATGCCCTGACCATGGTAGCTGAGTAAAAAAAATGAATAGAATAAAGAGAAATGACATCTAAAGAAAAAAACTAATTTCCTTATAAAGTCTATTAGGAAAAGGAAGAAATTATGAAACATGAATTATTTCTATAAAATTGCAAGTTAAAGACAAAAAAAATAAATATCATGATCTAGTTAGTACAGTTTCACTAGGTAGAAGGGACCACAGTATAATCAATTTGATGTTTTGCTTTTGAGTGGACAGGACTATGTGGATTGCTTCTTTACTGAAAACCATGCATTAACATTGAGGTTTTCACCTATAAAAACAAGTTACTGTTTATCAGCATGTGCTTATGAGAATGAGTAAAACTCCTTTTATGTGCAATAACCCTGTTTCAGGAAGTGAAAAGGGAGATGATGGTTTTGCTTTGTGCCAGTCACCCTAAGCAAGACAGGGAGAGGAAGGATAGAAAATGTGAACTTGGTTGTAAGAGAACTTTGCTTAAATATATTTACCTGGCATAGATGATAATTCAAAGGATCCATGTTCTTATCTATCAATCAATCAATATTTACTGAGGACCTATTACATATCAGATGTTGCATTAGTCACTGAACAAATAACTGCTCCTTCTATTAAAGTCGATCATACACCCCACCCCCCAACAGTGCTTATGCTACCCAGTGCTTAGCATTGTGATTAGCACATAATAGGCACTTAATAAATCTTTATTTGCTGACTATGTGAGGTTTCACCACATCTTCCTGTAAATCTTCTAAATATAATCTATTAGCTTGCATTTTGGGGTGGGGGACTGGGGAATTTTTTTTCTATTGAGGAGTTAGGTTTACATTATATCCTATTGATGAAAATAAATATACATACTTAACCTTATCCAGCCCAAGGAATATTTATAAAGCACCTCCCATGTGTGTAAGGCACTATATTATTCGCTAAGGATATAAGGACAAAAGTGAATAGCAGTCTCTTTCCTGAAGTAGCTTGGGGTGGGGAATGTAACCCGTAAACAGGTAAACACATCCCTGATAATTAAAGGATGAGGGAAAACACTGATAACAAAAAAGAGTTTCCTATAGATAATATGAGATATTCCATAAAGGAAAATAGGGACTTTGTGAAAGGGAAAGGAATAAATACATTCTAGGCATAAAATCAGGAGATGAAGTGTTGAATTTTGGAGAGCTTTCTGACTGGAGCATAATGTAAGTAAAGGTGACTAATGCTTAATAAAGCTGAAAAGGTAGGTTAGAGACAGATTGTAAAGGGGTGTAAATGCTAACCTGAGGAATTTATATTTTATCACAGAGACAATAGTGAACTGCTGAAGGTTTTTGAGAAGGGAATGACATGTTAACACCTGTGCTTTAAGAGTATTATTTTGCTGAAACACTAATGCATTGTTGGTGGAGTTGTGAACTGATCCAACCATTCTGGAGAGTAACTTGAAATTATACCTAAAGGGCTATAAAACTGTGCATAATCTTTGATCTAGTACTACCACTACTAGGTCTATATCCCTAAGAGATCATAAAAAGAAGAAAAGGATCCGTGTGTACAAAAGTATTTATAGCAGTTCTTTTTGTGGGGTGAGAAAGAATAGGAAATTGAAGGTATAGAGGAATGGCTGGACAAGTTGTGATATATGAATGTAATGGAATATTATTATTCCATAAGAAATGATGAGCAGGTGGATTCCAGAAAAAACATGGAAAGATCTACATGAACTGATGCTGAGTGAAGTGTACAGAACCAGAACATTGTACATGGTAACAGCAACATTGTGTGACAATAAAATTATAGACTTAGGTCTTCTCAGCACTACAGGGATCCAAGACAAATCCAAAAGACTCATGATGGAAAATGCTATCCACATCCAGAGAAAGAAATGTAGAGTCTGAATGCACATCAAAGCAAATTATTTTCACTTTTTTTGTTTTTTTCTTTATTGTGGTTTTTCCCTTTTATACTCATTCTTCTTTCACAACATGACTAATGTGGAAATATGTTTACATGATTATACATGTATAACCTATATCAGATTGCTTCCTATCTTGGGGAGGGGGGAGGTAAAGATGGGGAAGAGAAAAATTTGGAACTCAAAATCTTACAAAAAATGAATGTTTAAAACTATCCTTACGTGTAATTGGAAAAAATAAAATACTATTGAGTTAAAAAAAACCCAAAGAATATTATTTTTATTTCTATGTGAAAGCTGTACTGGAGAGGGGAGAGACTAGGAGCATGGCATAGGTTATTGCAATTGTCTAAGGGGTGATAAGAATTTGAGCTAGTGTGATGAAAACAAAAATGTCTAATAGCATAATAACAATGACAATTATTCACAGTGTTCAAATAAAGAACTTCTTAAACACTTTATTAAATTGTAGTGTTCTGATGGCTTCTATTTTTAAACACAAACACCAATGATATATAGTATCAGTGGCATTAAAACTTGTATACATAAAGAGGGGGCAGGAGATACAGAATGCATCTTAAAATGAATATTGTTAAAGAATGGTGTTGATACCAGTTGTATACATGAGAGCAATTACATTAATGCCAAGTGACTTTCCACAGCTTGCATTTTCCTTTTAGTTTAGTCTTCCTTTTCCTTATGTAATCAACCAGCTTTCCTCAACCATCTGAAATCCACTTTAACAGAAGCAAGTAGGGGGTGGGTTCTGGTTGATCCAATTCTCTAACTAGTTATCAAGGGCCAGGATACAGACTGGGTACAGTGCACTAAGAAAGCTTATCCCTGTTCATGGGGAAGGTCTCAGGCTTTTTGTTTTGTTTTGTTTTGTTTTGTTTTGTTTTTGGAAGGGGAGATGTTGTTTTAAATTTACATTGCAAGTTCTCAGCAGTGTCCATTAAATACAAATGCCACAAACCTATTAAGGAGGAAGGAAAGGGGTTAAAGAAGCAACTTAAATACGGTCCCTGGACAGCAATGGCTGATTTGGATTTAGAGCTTTTTCATTAGCACAGCTCTTAATCTTTTCTATCTTCCCAAGTAGGAGCACCAACCACTCTGTACTAATTGTGTCTACCTTTGTGGCATATAGGATAAATCCCTTCACTCCTTTTTCTGTTTTATGCTTTTGCTCTTGGAATAGAACAATTTCTGTGTCCTGCAGAAAACCTCTTTCACCTGCTAGAGTGAAAGTCAATATCTTGTATGCTGTTTCGCCAAAAGAGGGCAATGTTGCAATTCAGAATCCCAACATCAGGAGCCTGGGTACCTGTTCTTTCTCTCTGCTCTGGTAAATAATAGCGGCTGTCTCTTTCCTTCGCTGTATACAAGTTTTCACATGTCTAGTCACTCTGTAGTTAATCAGGACTTTATAACTATCTGTCCTACCTATTAACTGCACCAACTCCTAAATTGTTTAAAGGTTAACACATTTCACTCCATGCATGACCGGCACCATACAACTCAAGAAGGTGCCACATCTCCCATTTGAACATATTTTTTCTGCCAATAATGAACAAGGCTAAAAACAAACTACACTTGGAAAATGTGGAAAGGGAATTTTTTTTAAATCTCCCTATTCACAAATATTTCATCCATGAACTATATAGGCCTATGCTTTCCAACTTGGCTTCAGAAACCCCACTCAGTGTCTGAACTGAAATTTGAAGTAGCAATGATTGGAGGGAGGAGGAAATTTACTTGCTAAGAGCTTTACTTATTAGTTGAAACATAGTTCATATTTAACAATAGGGATAGCCACAATATCTGCAAGTCGATGTCATTCAGTGTGTATTGAATTTATATATCTGAATGTTCCAGATTATTGTGCATGTTTTGACTTTTAAGCAGTTCTGTAACACCTTTGTTTCTTTAATTGAAGCTTAATCACCAGACCCTTCTTTCCCAAATAAGATTTAGAGCTGTCCTAAGGTATCTTAAACTTTGACAGCTTAACTCTATCAGCTTCTCATTCTTTCATTTCTGAGCCACTGGATCCAGTTTTGGAAGCACTCTTTAGTGATTTCAAGAAAGAACAAAATTCCTAGGATTTCCTAGTGGTGTCCAGAAAGGAGCTATATGAATAGTGTGCTGTATCTTTAGTTTTACTTTCACTATATGGTACAAATGAGAATGCTCAGCCAGAACTACTGACTGTTGTCCAATCTGAATATCTCAATGTCATGAGCCAGACCAGATATGAAACCCACATCATATTGAACAAACCTACTAGCTATAATTGTTCTACTAAAAATATTACAAATTGGATTGTTTTTTATCATTGACTTTTTAGCCCTGGGGATGTATTTGAAGTTCATTGGAGGAATTCATTATAGATTTTCTTATTTTTAGAAAAGTCCTAAGAATCAGATATAACTATACTTGTAATTTTTGGAAAACTGCAGCTAGTTCTTTATTTAAATAAACATTTCAAAAATGAACCACAATTTCAATATTACTAAAAGAAAAAATGCATTTGGAAGGAAAGAAGTTGGGACTTAGTTTCAAATTCCTGCAGTAGGGAACAAATTTAAGATGAGTGCCTAGGTTCTGTTCAAGTCTCTGAAATTCCCCATGTTCCTATATTTAACTGGGCATGAAAGGTTTAAGCAGAGTCTACTATCACAGGGACCTCAATAAAACCCACAGAAAAGCTATGCCTGCTCTAGGTGGTTCTAGGAAATCCTTATTTAACATTGACTTAGTTTACTGTGAGCTCTGCTTTTTCATTTCTTCTGAGTTAAAGCTCTTACACCAGCCATCTCATTTCTGCTTCCTTCTCCTACATCTGTCAGTATATGTACATGAGGAAGGCTATGTTATTAAAAGAATAATAACCATATTGCAGGTTTCTGAACCCAAGATTGTATTTTCTTTCTCAAATATTCATTAAAAAATAGAGATTGTATTTTATTGAAAGTGCTCTTTAATGAATAGTATTCCTGTTTGCGTACAAGAAGTAGCTTCCAGTGCAATTCTCTGACAGTAATTGTGGTCTGAATTGAGAATGTACAATAACTGAGTGCAGTTAATGGCTACCCTGTGGATTGAGTGCTCCACTTTTGTCATTATCAGGCTACTTTTTAAAATGCAGAAATTAGTTAGGCCAGTAAAGAGTTAATTATGTTCCTGTGGCAGGAAACCCTCAAAGCATATTCACTGAGAAGAATTCTTTGTCTTTAATGCAAAGCAGAAATTTCAAAGACCCTAGCAGATGATATCATATAAATAGTAACTGAGCATCTATTTTGTGTGTGTGTGTGTGTGTGTGTGTGTGTGTGTGTGTGTGTGTGTGTGTTGTGAAAGCATGGGAAAACCCTCTGGTAAGTAAGATCACAATCCTAAGGAGAGCTGAATTAGTCAGTGACATCTTTGTGACTCTCTAATGCCAAAGGGGGGAAAAGGGACAAGAAACACATTATTTGATTCTTGGTTCTTATTTGTTTTGCTTTTCTCCTTCCCCCTGCCACCATCTCTCTCCATGCCCAAACTTCCTCCCTCTTCCTCTCTACTTCTGTTTGTTTCCTTATTCCATGCACACAGGTACACATTCACATGAAAACGAATAAGCTCTCCAGGGCCGGTTCTTTGCTTGTCTGTATTTGGACTCCAAATTTTACCAAATCCTTCACATACATCAGGATCTATCAAAATGGACATGTGTGTGAAAGGGTTCGAATTAGGGAGAGCAGATTTGAAAAACAGATTGAGGGGACACCTATGACTTCACAAAGAATGTGGGGAAGGTTGAAGAGGAAGGGATAGTTGAAAAGAAAAAAGCAGGAAAATCTTTACAAAATGGAACATTTGATTAACCTGCCCCCTGCATATAAATTATTTTTTTAAAAAACACAACTAATTATATCCTTTCTCTAATTACCTGGAGATTATGCTCACCTTAAAGCTATATACCATGTCTGATCTAAAGGGCTCTCCTATGGAAATAAATTAGCAAGTAAAAGGGTGGGGCTCTATCCCCAGTCCTATTAATGTAATCACAGAAGGCTAGGCACCTTGGCTAGGCACCTTGATTGAGCTAATCAATCAAAACTGTAAACTAGGTGTGAATAAGTCCTTAATCAATTTGAGAGGCTAATAGATCTTTGACCATTGAATGAAGAAAAGTGATATCACGCTGGAAACATCTTAAGATTGGCTGAAAGAATCAGACACACTGCCAAGCCTATGTATAAAAATAAGTCAAATGGTCAAAAACTCTTTTGGTAGAATAACTCATTTTAGAGGATTCCAGTTTGAAAGTTATAGCCAAGACCCTGAAAAGGAAACATTCTTGGGTAGGGGAGGAGTGATATTTTCTTCTAAGTCAGTGTACTTCCATATTCATACCAAGGGTTCACAAATCCAAAGCGCCTTTCCAAGAAACATTAGTCCATCATGTGTTTTCTGAAATCAGAAAAGGTCATAAAATAATTCAGCCTGAACCTTCAAAGGGCCTGCAATTGAACATTTGAAATGACCACACACACACACACACACACACACACACACACACACGCAAGTGCAAGACAGTAGAATATGATAAAGGCCAGCAAAAAAGTCAGATTACATACTTTAATAAATTCAAGCAGGGAGAGATCACATCTGCTAGGGATATCAGGGAAAGCTTGGTAGAGAAGGAGGCACCTGGGCTGGGCCTCGATCAAGACAGGATTTCAACAGAGATGGAATAAAGTAAAAGAAGAAAGACCCTTTAGACACAAGGTTTGTATTGTGAATGTGTAGAGAGAGGGGAAGGATTGATGCCCACTGGAGTACTTTTTTTTTAATGGAGTTAACTTGCTTGGTTATATATATTTGTATGGATACACATCATAGTTAATTTCAGATAATGGATCCTTTTCAACAAATTCAGTACAGCAAAGATTTTTTATGTGCCCTTTGTGTTTAAGTCATTGTGCCTGGTGCTAAGAGATACAGGGATAGACAGTATGTAGACATTGGTCTCAAATGCTTTCCAATCTAAAATTGTGGTGGGGCAGGTAAATAGCGTGTGTGTGGGGGGGGTGTTGGGGAAAGATGGGTAAAGGAGAGAGCTAGACAAAATGATATCAGAAATTTGAGAAGGGAAGGCTGACTCTCATCTGGGATGGTGTTTTGGGATGGCACTGCAGAGGAAGTAGTAGGTGAGTGGAAGGAAGAGAGGCATTTCAATAGAAAAAATTAGAAGGTGAAGCCTATTACAGATGTGTTGAGTTGTTCAGCCATGTCCAATTCTTAGTGACCCCATGAACCATATTACAGCAATGCTATTGGTGGGATTTTTTTTGGCAAAGATACTGGAGTGGTCTGTCATTTCCTTCTCCATTTATAGGTGTAGTCAACATAAACAAAGACAGGGTGACAGGAGAGGGCTGGGGAGCAATGGAAGATGCTAAGTAGTCCAATTTGACTGGAGCATGGATTATATGATGAAGAATAGTGAGAGGTTAAGCTAATGTAAGTGCTCCTTGAAACCCTATGAACTTAGAAAAGGAAACAATGAAAGGTACACACATGCCAAGTGAGTTTTTATGAGGTGCAAATTGGTCCTTTGAATGAATCGGAAAGGAAACAACTGATATGATGAAGAATGATAGGCCATGCCCCTGAGTAGGTGACCTTTAAAAGCCAATTCATTAAGTTATGGAGAGAAAAGAAGGATGGAGCTAGAGAAAGGGAAGTTGTATGAAGCTACATGGACCTGGAGAAAAGTCAGCTATAATAAACCACATAGACCTGAGAAAATGGAAGTAGAAGCAGACAAAATGCCCCATAGAAAGAGGTCAAGATTTTGGGAGAAAGATTGCTTGAGCCCATCAGGCAAAAAATGTGTCAGGAATGAAGATGGGTTGCTAACCTCCCTTCTCCACATCTCTTACTCTAGAAAAATAGGTTGGAGTCATATTTTAGAAGACTTTGAATGGAAGAATCAAAAGTTTATACTTTTATTCGGTAGAGGAATGAGATGATCATAGTGATAATTTAAGAAACTTATTGAGGAAGAATGAACGAATTAGAATGTGGATAGACTAGACTACCAATGATCAGTCAGAAAGCTATTATAGTTGTCTCCTGTAGATGAGAAGAAATGAAGACCTAGACAGTAGTGGTTATAGTGGGGGTGAAGAAAAAAAAGAAGAAAAGTGAAAGAGATTGCGGGCAGTATTTGACAACTGGTTGGACATTGGGTCTTAAGAAAGGGAGAACTCAGCAACGATTTTGAGGAATTCCATCACAAGAAATAGAGAAATTGGGGTAGACAGATAATGAGTTGAGTTTTTAGATATATTCAGTTTGAAGTTCCAGGGGAGAACCCAGATGAAAATGTTCAGCAGGCAGTTAGAGATATGGGACTAGAATTCTGGGAAGAGAATGAGAGTAAAGATACAGACCTGTGAGTCAATAGCACAGAGGTAATACTTAAAACCACGGAAGTAGTGGATGAGGTTGCCTAGAGAGAAAATGTACGGGATGCCAAAGGACACAAAGCAGATAGATCATAAAATCCCAGAGGATGGAGAACAGTCACAGGCAATTTTGAACTTCAGAGAAGAACATGAGAAAGATTTAAAAGTGTGCTTAGAAGGATTTTTGCTTTCTCTTTAAAAACCTATTTTGGGTTGTTCTTTTCTTCTCTCTTCCTTCATGTGCAGACCAAAATCTATTTTTTACTGCTGTCATAATTGTAGAGCAAATGGGAAACAGGTTACCTTGCACTCTGCTGCATGCATCAGCCATAAAATTTCTGACTAAATTTTGATCCTTGAATCAGCATTGCAGAGGGTGATTATTGATGCAATGTGAAGATTAAGTGGCAAGAATATAGCTTTAGGTTTGAGATGTCAGTTTTGAGTCTGCTTCATGTTGGCAGCTTGAAAAAAAATCTTATCTGGCTTTTTTACTGATCCAATTTGACACATCAGTAAATGAAAAGGTGGAATGTAAGGGCTTGTGTATAGAAATCTGCCAATTTACAGATATACAGTGCTATCTTTGAACAGCCAAACAGAATCTTCCTAACTTCAGAGAACTACAAAGTACCACTTAAAAATAATTTCTGTGTCTACCTGTTTTCAAAAGGGGATTTATAAGAATTTAAATAAAGTTGCTTCTGATTTAAGTTTTTAAAAAAATAGAAATAAAATAGAAATAAAAAACACAAATCTTTTAGAAGGTCCTCTGTGAAATGTGCCTACTGCTAGAACTTTGCTGACATGGTTTTGAGATGTACTTGAGTGGAAACTGTCAATTCCTAGGCTGCTGAGATCACCATATTGATTTTATGAGTTTAGAATTCAGTATACTCATTTGTCAACATGGTGTGGATAGTGGCTACAAACAGAGCAGATTTTCAGAATGTACAGCAATATGTAAGGTTCCCATCACACAAACTCACCAAAAGACATGCCCAGACAGGTAATAAATCAGAACATAGATCGCTCCCAGCTCTGACTCTTAGTCTTTGTGGTCAGGCATAAAAAATATGGAGTGGATGGGCAGTAAAATTCCCTTCTGCCCAAGACACTCACATCATGGGTAATGGCCCTGTTCTGGTTACATTAGATTAGCAGTAGAAACTGGGACCATTTTCCTAAAGCTAGGGTTCTGAGCCTTGCTCATGTCATGGACTCCATTGGAAACCTGGTGAAGCCTATGGACCCCTTCTCAGACTAATGTTTTTTAATGCATAATATAAAAAGCAAAAAAAATTACAAAGGAAACCAATCATGTTGAAATACAGTTATCCAAAAAATATTTTTAGCTCAGATAGCCAAGTGAAAAGTCACTATAAAGAACCACATCCCTTCACCTGTTAACTCTAAGACTAGCCCTATTCCTTTTTCACAGTTATTTAGAAAGTAAGACTCTATCTTCTGAAATTACTGAAAGCCTGAAAAAATAGCAGATATATAACTTAAGATACAGATTTGGTACAGATACGTACTTGAGAAAGCAGAGGATCTGGGGATCTGTTTACAAAAATATAAAGATGACTAGAGAGGCATTATGGAATAGTAGAGTGCTGTAGTTGGAGTCATGAGGACCTGAGTTCAAATACCACTTCTGAGACATTGACTGTGTGACCAAGAATTAGACATTTAACCTCTCTGGGCCTGAGAGTGAAAGGACAGGATAGATGTAAGATCTTGCTGACAGGATTTGGCAACTGATCAGATAGGAGCAGATAGAGAAAGAGGAGGATCAAAAATGACTGAGACTATAAGCCTGAATGACTGGGAGGGAAGTAGTACAATCCAAAGAAATGGAAAATTTAACAATAGAGGCAGGATTTGGGGAGAAGTGAAAGCATTAAGACTATAAATTATAGCTAGGTTGTAATCTTCCTCAGTGGAGGGAGCTTCTACACTTGGAGTTTCTAAATCAATGAACCTCAGAAACTTGACATATTGACATAAAGAAGTCTTAAGTCTTACTTTGGCAATTTGTAGAAAGACAGTGCTATCTTTGACCAAACAGAAACTTCCTCACTCATAGAACTATGGAGTGTCACTTTAAAATAATTTCAGTTTCCAAAAGGCGACATAATAATCTAAATGAAATTGCTTTTAACTTATTTTTTAAAAAAATAGAAATAAATATGCAAAATTTTTAGTCATCCAAAAGGCAAAGAAGAAATGCATTGGAATCTGAAGACAGAGGACTCATAGCCAATCTTAATTAAGGTATCTTTATAAAAACACCATGTATATGTGTGTGTGTGTATGTATATATGTATATATAAAAACAGCAGTTCATACGTAGGTTACTATGAGTCACCTAGTACAATGGCCTGCACATAGTAGGCCCTCAATAAATGTTATTGAAATGAAAGTAATTGAGTAAAACATACAGGGAAATTGAGGCTCACCGACCAACACGACATAGTCAAAGCCTAGAACAAAAAGACAGCAAAGTAAAAATACATCTGTTTAGAACCCCGAACTGGAAGACCACATGAAAGACTTATGCTGCTTAATCAAGTTGTGAATAAGTTTATGAATTATGCAGAATGCACTCATGTTTAAGCAATACTTTAATTGAATGATATGATTGTATTTTCATTTGAATACTGAAAAAAAACAGTATTTTGACTTCTTAGAAATTTCAAGTATAAAGGCAGGATTTGTTTTTCTTTTATATTTGTAGAAGTTTACATTTGAAGAGAGTTTCAGAGCTGTCAGAGAGTTTTGACACGCATTATCTCATCTGATTTGCAGAGACAGCCCTGTGAAGAAGGAAGGATGAGTTTTTCTTTAGGAGCATTAGTGAGACCACGGGATCACAGACTTTGAGCTTATTATTAGTTGGGCAATACAATCCACACAGAGGAGGTCAGATGCAGACCAGATGTAAAGTCCAGTGGTCCTCAAGGCTCAATGGTAGGGCATGTGATAGAGCCTGGGAGGGTAGGGGACATAGCAGCAGGACCTGTTTGTCTTATTGAAAGGAATACAACTGATAAAAGTTTAAAAGAAAAAGTTGGGACCTTAGAAGCTGATCCCTTCGTTTTCTTTTTTTTTCATGTCATGTTGAAAAGAAGAATTGATCCTCTGATTTTATAGGTGAGGAAAGGAAAGCACAGAGATGTCCAGTGATTTATTTGCCCAACATCTCACATCTAATAAGTGCCTGAGATGGAGTGTGAACCCAGATCTTCCTCATTTCATGTCATTTACACTATGATTCTTCAGTAATGACTTTTCTGCTTTATTACATGGCACATATATTATAACTTTAAGTAACTTCTGGTATAATTTTGCATTACAAGCCATTAATGAAGAGGCTATGTTGTTTTAACTATATAAGCATACTTCAGATTGTGTCTAGTAGATTTTCAGAGAAAGAACTAATTATCACATTTGTTGTTCTTCAGTTGTTTTTCAATTTTGTCCCACTTTTTGGGACCCCATTTGAGGTTTTCTTTGCAAAGATACTTGAACTGGTTTACCATTTCCTTCTCCAGATCATTTTACAGATGAGGAAACTGAGGCAAACAGTGATGTGCCCAGCATCACTCAACTAGTAGGCATCTGAGGACAAATTTGAGCTCAGGAGTATGGGTCTTCTGTACTCCAGGACTGGCACTCTATTCACTGTACTACCTAGCTGTCCCTTTATTACATTAGAAAGCATAATTTGTAATATGAAGCATGATAAAATATATATATTTGCCTTTTTAAAGTAAATGAACTAGATAGAATGGAGTAGTAAATAGAGTTTTGAACGTGGAGTCATGAGGACCTGGTTTCAAATCCTGCTTTTAACATTTACTAGCTGTGTGACTATGGGTAGTTCTCTTAACCTCTCTGAGCTTCAGGCAAGTCTCAAAGACTATCCGTTACAGCCAGTTTATGATTTTTTTTTTTTTTGCTGGAGGAAGCTGCTACTTCAAAAAAATCACAGAAGCAAAGGGAGTTCCTGCACCAATAAAATCACAAACCCTTGAAGCATTGACCATAAAATAACTAAATATATAGAAAGAAATTAGTATTATTTTTGAAGCTATTAAAATATGATATTTTATTGTTACAATAGATAGTACTATTATTCTTTTAAGATAGTCATTGTTTTAGTTATTCCTACTTAATTGATTTTGATATAAAATAAATTCCAGGATACATTATACATATTTATTATCCAATTTTCATGATATTTAACATGATATTTAAAATTATTTAAAAGAATTAACCCTATGAAACTTTTCAATAAATGGACAAGACATAATTATCTATAAGGAAACTTTTGTTTATTATGATATGTCTGCTTTCATATTATCTTGGGTTTCCATCCTTCTTAGAAATAGCATTCCGTTCTTCCAAGGAATGAGCCAAATCAAATTTAAGAAATATTGGATGACAGGTTCTGATATTTTAAGTTGAGGCAAGCAAAGTGGTAGCTACATATGTGAAAGTAATTCCCCAGTTGGTATAGATAGCTGATTGCATCATATCCAAAGAATGTCCTATCTGAGTGATTTTCCTGGGTCAGAAAAGCTGTTCTCTCACCCTTTAAGCATTTTGAATCTTCATTCTGCCATAAGGCATAGACAGAATGAAGTCATGGCATGTGCTCTAAGCCTTGAATTGTAATTCTGAGGAAAAAGAGGAAATTTATATTAACAGTGAAATTTATATACATTAGCCTTTATGTATATGGGATGAAAATTATAACAGCTGTTTAAAAAAAATCACATCAAGGTTGATGTTGCAGGTCATGTGAGTATTTATTGACTTTACCATTGACATAGCATCTGTCTTAAGTTTCAATGTATTATTACTTACTCTTTTAGCCACAAGCCCTGTCTCATCAGTAAGACTATATATTAGACATGTTAATATCTACACAGAGACTAGTTCTTTGGCCAGTAGCTCACACCTAGGGGATGCTGAATAAAGACAGATAGACAGACAGACAGACAGACAGACAAAGAGTCAGAGAAAGACACAGAGGCAGAGAGACTCAGAAACAGAGAAAGATACAGAAACAGAGAGACAGAGGCAAATAAAAATAAGAACTAACATTTCGACAGTGCTAGTATGTGCCAGACACTGTCCTCAGTGCTTTACAAATATGATTTCCATTTTGCAGTTGAGAAAACTAAGGCAAACAGAGTTGAAGTGACTTTCTTAATGTCACTTAACCTCCTAGTGCTTTAAGCAACTCTTTGAGACTCAATTGCAGTGAAGATGTAGATTTTACTTACCTAAGAGTTCCTTGATTAAATAAAACCACAGAGCCAGTCCTTACCATGTTATATGTTCTTGCCTTTGCTGTTCTGAGTAATCATCTGATATGAGTAAAATGGGCTGCTCACTCACTTTTCCTGCCACATATACATACAATCCAATGGCTTTTGTTAACAGTTACATGCTCGTGTCTTACTGAGACCCAACCCCTATGCTTAGAGTTTAGTAATGATTACATATCACTATGATACAGAATTTCTGGGGTGTTGTGAGCCTTATAAGTGGAAGAGTGTGTGCTTATGAAAGAAACTTGGTTGATGGAAGATTTCAAACAGGTTATCTTAATCTTTGTAATACATTGCCTCCAATTCCAATATCTTTGCAGTTTTTCTGAAGGCAAGCCACTTGCCATTTCTTTAGTCAAAATTTAATAAAAGGAGAAAACTCTAATGTTTTTCCTAAATGTTTACAGAGTGCATTTCTCATTTGCCGATTTTTTGATTGGCAGATTTATATGATCATTTTATATGAAATTTGGTGTATATACACATATATGCATATATGTATATGTAGATATATATATCTATGTATAACATACATAGATAGATACATATATATTTACAAATAATTGTCAAAAATCTGGATGTTTTTATAAGGAAACTTTTTCCAGGGTGAAGTGGATAATTATGAGACTTAATGAGTGGGAAAACCTTTTAATTAAATCTTTATCAAGCCTTAAGATGTGTGTGTGTGTGTGTGTTTAGACATGTGCAGAACCATAGTCCAATGTAATCATCCATAATTACAAAGGACCTTAGGAATTATTGAGTGTAATACCCTGTTTGATAAATGAATCTCTCTATATCTAAGTCTTGTCTATACCTGTGTGACACTTGTCTATGTCTGTCCTAGTTTGGGGAAAAGACACAGATTTGATGCCCAGCTATGTCACTTCTGCCTATTTGAACTTAGACAAATAATTTACCTCTATGTGTGTCAGCTTCTGCATTTCCAAAATTAAGGGGTTGCATGAAATGACTTGTATGATCTCTTCTAGTTATACATGTTACTGATATATTCTTATGAACATCTGCAGATGCTATTTTGTGTCTACTTAAACAACTCCCATGTTAGACAACTTCCTGCATGAGGCAGCCCATGACATTTCTGGACAACTTTAATCATGAGAAAGCTTTTTCTATGAAACTGAAAGCTGCCTTTTTGAAAATCCCACCGCTCTTGGAGCTTCATGAACTGTCTCATTCCTCTTCCCCATGAAACAAGTGGGTTAAGAAACAGAATATCACAATGGAGACAGAGAGACTCAGTAGAACAGAGAATAGAAGAAGGAAAAGAAAAGGAAATAACAGTAAATGTTAGAAATGGAGATCCTGGAGGCAGTCATCTGAGTGATGATAAAATCTAGTATGTACCTATTCTTGAAGATGACTATGGCAAAGTGGAAACTAACATTATAGTAAACAATTCTGGAACTTTGGAAAGTGAATTAGATGAAAACTGTTTAGAACAATGTGTTTTTTAAGATTCTATCAATCTCTATAATTTAACAGTAATTGTGATTTAGGATTTTTTGTGGTTGCTATTATTGTACTTCCTTGATGGGGATTTAGTAGACCAGGCCTACTGATCATTCAAAAGTTATTCATTATTTTAACATAGAGGGAGTCTCTGGTAAGGAAACTAACTGCATCATTGCAGACTGACAACTAAGTCTACAATTTAGTCTTAGAGATGTCTGGGGCACTGAGGGGTTAAGTGATTTGCCCAGTGTGGGTCAGAGGTATTTGCCTGTGTGTGCATGTGCGTAAGTAGGGATTAATGGATAGAATGTCAGTCTGGGTGTTAGGATGACCTACGGCCAGGACCTGCCTATACTGGCTATGTAACCCTGAGTAAGTCACTTAGCTTTTTACTGCCCCAGGCATCTCTCTAAGACTAAGTTACAGAACAGTTGTCAATCCTCATTGGTACAGGACATTTCCTTAATGAAATCTACCGGTCAAGAAAAAAAAGTACCCCAAAATGTACATATAAATGTATATCTTCCTAGTGATAAACACACACATATACTAATATATATGACATACATACACACACACACAAACATAAAACACTGATGTAGCTATAGTGTATAAGTATTATATATGGTTACCCTCAATTAAATGAAGACAGCAATTACCAGAATATTTTGAAAAAGAATAATGAATTAGGAAAGGAAAAAAGTTACAAGATATATTAAAGAAGACATGGAAGTAGAAAATGTAATTTTGCTTCAGTTACCAAAATGGTGGTAGAATTTGGTGCTGGTGATTTTCCAAATAATAGAAAGTTTCCCTTTTTACATCTTCCCCAAAACAACCTTTCAAATTTTTACCACTTTTAATATATTTCTTCTTTCTAGATATGTTATATATTTCCTTATAATGTCAAAATATATTACTTTCCTTAAATGGGTAATAAACATTAGACATTGCCCAAGATAGATAGGGATCTCTTTAAAATATAATTCTAAAAACACAAGAACTGTTTTTATGAGGAGAAAACAAAGAGTAGCTGTCTAAAGAAGTCAAAGAGACTAAGTAGGGAGTTCATCAACCCACTCAGATTTTAAAAATACATGTATTGAAAATTAAGGCAAGGATTAATAATTGAAAAGGAACGCAAAAGTTTATCATGGTCTTATAGGTATACCATCAGAACAGCTCACATCTATAAAGTGATGAGACTGAAAATACATGAAAATCCCTTCAGTAGAGGTACTCAACTTATATTTTAGAATAAAAAGAATAATCTTTGTACTGGGAAGGATAAGACAAAAATGGTTAATGAGAAATAGAAATCTAAGATATAGTATTGAAGAGATATCATGGAAGTATCTTGGGACCTTCAATAGTTCATGTCACCAGAACCAGATAGACTAGATCCTAGAGTCTTAAAATAACTTATGAGTGTGCTTATTGAGGTCTTCTTGGTTATTATTGTAAAATCTTGGGGAAAGTGAGAAGTGACATAAAACTGAAGAACAAACATCTTATTTTTTTAAAGAAACAGAAGGTAGAGTGTGTAAACTTGACAGAACTTGATTTCTAATAAATATAGAAATGTTCTGTAACATATTATTTAAGAGATGCTTGGTGTGTATTTAGAAAAGGAAACTGATACTAAAAGCATTCATTTTGTCTTCATTGAAAGTAGGTCATGCCAGACGAACATAATTTCCTTTTTTTTTTAGTAAATCAAGAGTAGATAGAGATATGATTGCAGATGTGGTGCCTAGATTTCAAAAGGTATTTTACAATTTCTCTCCTGTTTTGCCTATGGACAAGATAATGAGGCACGGGATAGATAATATTGTATTTATGTGTCTGTAGGATTGGTTGAATGAACTAGTAAGGATTATAGTCCCAATCTAATAAAATATAATTTATAGGGATAAATGTAAAGTCTAACATGGATTCAAACAATTTACTTCACAAGTAGGAAGGGGGACTTGTTATCAAATCCTACATAAAAGATCTGGGGATTTTAGTGTACTTCAAGTTCAAAACCTTGTTGAGTTTAATATAGTAACCAAGAAAGCTAGAGCTATTTTAGGCTATGTAACAACAGGCAGACATTTAAAATGAAGGTGGTAATCATTTCATTGGTTTTCTGTCCTAGTTAGATCAAATCCCAAGTACTCTGTTCAATTGTGGGTGCCACCTTTTAGGAAGGATATTTACAAGCTGGTTCATGACTGTAAGAGGGCAACCAGAATAATGAGAAGACCAGAGAATGTGACTCATACAAGGATCAGCTGAAGAAGGTAGAAGGGTTTAGTCTGGATAAGAAAAGACAGGGAATGGATAACAAATAGCACTCCAAGTACTTGCAAGGCCATCATATGGAAGAGGAATTCACCCTTCTGCTTCTGATTTTCAGAGGGAAGAGCCAGGTTAAAATGGCTTCAAATTTGAGGCCAGCCTTCCTAAATCAAGTGTTCTTAACACTATAAAAATGTTCCTATCACCAAGAAGTTGATGCCAAGTGAGGAATCATAGCTACAGAAATTCATGAAAACTGTTTGCTAAAGCATATAATGGTTATTTATGATTGACATGAGTAGGACACCATTGAGATTATAGATCTTGACAAAGATTTAAATACAATAAATATATAAGGTATTCTACTGTATATATTATATAATGTGCTATATTATAAAAGAACATGCTAGGAGTTCCTATAATATATTATAAAAGAGCAGATACCATGTAAATAGTAATGAAATATACTTTATGCCTATATGTATCTATCTCTATATATCTAGATCTGAAGATTTTTAGGTCTAGATAAAAAATTAATGAAATACAATATATGCATTCTTCTTTGCAACGGGTGGGGGAATTGATCCAGATTTAATCAGTGTAGGGGATTCCCAGCATGGAAATTTCCTTCACCAGTATACTATAACTTATCTGTAACTTAAAGTCTCAGATAGTTAAAACGCTCCCTAGGACACTAAGAGGATAAGTTAACTTGTTCATGACCACACAGTTAATATGTGTCAGAGACAGATTATAGGACAAGCTATTGCTTGGATAGGACAGGACAAGCTATTGCCAAGGCTTATCTTCTACCCACTATGACACACTGTCATTCAAAAATCTACACATGTGGGTCATAGATACACATGATAAATTGCTTCTAATTCTATCTTCTCTGCCACTTCTCTTTTGTAAAAGTATCATGAGTTTATTGTGAGAAGATTTATTCTGGTAAGAATGAAACAGATAGACACGGGACCTGTGATTTCACTGAGAGCTTGGGGAAGAATTTCCTCTACCAGTGGTAGTCAGTATCTTCTCTGCAACCTAATCATGAGTTGCCTATAAAAAGATTAAATGACTTGCCCATGGTCATGCAGTTAGTATGTTATAAGTGGCAGGCAGGACTCAAACATAGGTCTTTCCAGTCTTAAGGCTAAATCTATACAGGTACCATTTTGCCCTTCAAAACTGAAAGTAAGATGATGTCTTAAAATTGATGGTTTAAGAGTGTCATCTCTGTATAAAAATTACAAAATGATCAGTATCAGCTGTATACATTTCTGCAGTTTGTTACATTGCTCTTTGATTCACACTGGCTCTCTAGAACCCTCCTTTCCCTTAGTCTCCTGAAGGAGAGTTAGAGACTTTCATTTACAGCTAAACCTGAAATCAAAGGTTTGAACATCTTTCTTGAAGCCCCAGTCTTAGATCTCAACTATTACTTACCTGCTAATGACATTCTAAAGCTCAAGTATATCATATCCAATAAGGAAACTCAGTTCTTTCGAGAAGAGAGGTTTAGGTGCCGTCCAGGGTCTATTTGCCCATTCATTCTTCTGTGCCTAGTCAGAAGGGGAAAAAATGGAGTTCTATTTAAGTCATTCTATGCAAGCTAAGATTGTTCTCATTACAAACTCTTCTGTCACTTGCACATTTTGGGAACACTCATTAGCATAAGCTGGTTTCAGGACACTCTAACATGTGAAATGCAAAAAAAAAAAATCTAGCCATAGATTTCCTGGGCTAAGGTTTTAAGCAAGTGAACTTAATCTCAATGTTCTCTGGGTTCTCCTCCTTATGCCAGTCACAATTTCTAATTAGCTTTCCCAATGGAGGAAGAAGATGGATTATATTTTAATATCTAGAGACTAAAATTAGTTTATATTTTAGCAAGTTAGCACTTCTTAGCAGTTGATTTACTCTTGAAGCTGCAAAATCTGTGAGCTTGCAATTAATCATGCGTTGGTCATTTTCTTTCAAAAAATGTTCAGTTTGGCTGTCTGTATCATAATAGGTGAAAACATGTAATTTATTCAGTTTAGAAATTATAGCCCTGTGTTTAACTATGTCATAATATATTTTCTCACCTGCTCATTGTTCTTAACACTATAAAAGAATGTCATTTTACAGAGATTTATTTAAACAAAACCTTTTAAGGGAGATCCCTGACAAAATAGAATTGTCTTGAAGATATGCTTTTGTTGTTGTTGTTATTGTTGTCTTTTTTGTTGTTGTTTTTGCTTTTTAAAAGTATTTTATACTTTTTTATTTTGAGCATTCTATTTTTCTTTATTTGTTTTCATACACCAATAAAAAAATGAATTGGGAATAGAGCTTGAAAAATAGACTAGACCTGAGGAGCTACCTAGTGGAATCCCTTAGTTTTCCAATGAGGAAAGTGAGGTACAAATGGGTGAGGTGACTTGTCCCTGGTCATACAAGCAGACAGAAGAGGGATTTGAACTTAGGTCCTCTGTCTACAGAGATTATATGCTGTTTCCACTGAGCCATACTGTTCTGATTTCTACTGATAATAAGAAAATTTTCTTTCTTTGAGAATTCTTTAATATATGTGGATTATGCCAATATTCATAAGCTATTACTACAAAAATAAACCACAATTCAATTTCAAAGGGGTAACAGAGATGTTTGCAGATATTATAAGTGCAAAGCAATAAAGGAACCGTTTTCTTAAAAAATAGTTAAGAGAAAAAAATTAAACGACCTATTTTACACAGTTCCCCTCAGCTAACCTAAAAAAAAATTAACCCAGAAACTGCTTGACATCCTAGAATAGTATAGCACAGTGCTGCCAGCATACTGATCATCCACTGTGGGGCTGAAACAAATCAATTAGGCTGTGAATTGTGTTCATTAGAATTCATTTAAATCTCCATAAAAAAGTTAATTAAAATTAAGAGTGGTGAGGAAATCATGTCAACATTCTTATTCAACCAAAATCACCAAATTAATTTCGAATCCAAATCAACAATCAGTATCAAAAGCTCTCATTCTCCCACAGCCCAGAGGTAGAGTAAACTGCTCCAGCAGATCAAGTGAATCCGACTGTATTGCCCTCATGGAAAGGGTTTCCAAAGGAAGGCACTTATTTCACACTGATGTTCTACATTAGCAAGTAAGCTGTCTTTGAAATAGTGTTAATGATATAGGTGGCTCTATTTGATCAACCTCAGCATTCTATTAAGATAGGTGACCATGGGCCCAACAGTGAATTTTCTCTTTCAATAATCTCGGCTCAAGGCCTCTTTTTTCTGTGTTATTGGGTGACAACATATAAAAATAGTGGAGCTAGGTTCTTCTTCAGCAATTGGAACCATTTTGATATGGGGGTTATGCTACATCATGACACTTACCAGATGCCATCATTCAGAGCCAGGGCTCAGTTTTCTAATATGGACCCCATGCCTTCCAAATATAAAGTCTAAATGCCTCTAGTAAAGCTGTGAAAGAAACAGGGAGTTAGGATTAGAAATTTCTCTGATTAGACCGTGAAACTCTTTGTCTCAGTTTCTCTCTTCTTCCATATTGGGTCAGGTAGTGGCAGCTCCTTTTGTTTTCAGAGGTCCAAAATGAGAGCCCCTGCAAGAAGGGGAGAATCTTCTTGACAAGCCATGGGAAGCTTTAGACTAATTTCATATTCAGTTCTTGGCACGAAGGTCTGGGTGGAGGTGGGCAGGGTCCACCCTGCCTTTCCGTCTCATTAATCATTTGGCTTTTCCTGGCTGCTTGAAGTCTCTTCTGGAGGAACCCTCCTCTTTATTCATTCAGACAACCCTTTGGATTAAACAGAGCCAGCTAAATGTCAAAGCAAATCTGAGTCTTGATGCAGATAATCATTTCAATAATATTTCTCCATTTGTGCCCAAACACCAGGGGAATAAAGCTTTTCTGCTGTCAGGTACTGTAAGACTGCAGTTGGTGTAAATGCTTGACATTGAGCCAGATGGCTTAGCCGTGCCTCAAACATATGTTCAACAAGCAGGCTTGCACACATTGGAATTTTATTATTTTGAACTGGCGAGGCATGCATATTTATTTACTTGACCCCCTTTGGTGTCACTTTGGTATTAAAACAATCAGTTATAAAGCTTCTCCAAGCAATAGGGTAGGGCTAGTTTATAAACTACTTGTCAGTTTCACATCAGCACCTGTGGTGAAGTGTTCCCTTTCTTACAGCCATTGCTGATAACTTAACCTGAGGGTGGTGAAGTGTTGTGTGGTTGGGGATGGGGAGAAGACAGGATCAGGGGAAAGGCACATTAGCCCACCCTCTAGAGAACCATCAAAGTGCCCTTTTATGACCAAATGTTTACATGACCCTGGACAAGTAATTTTCTCAGGCATTATCATGTATTTTTCACCTAGGAAAATGTTCCTGTTTCATCGGGATTATCATTAAAACACACATATATGCACATACACATAGAACTCCACCCCTAAAAATATCTGAAGAAAACTTTAAATTGTTCTTGTTATAAAGGAAATTGACACTATTGATTTAGGGAAAGGACAGAATGAAATAATTACAATTAACTCATCAGGCTGATAGTACTTCCAGGATAAAACATGGTTTTCAAAGAAATTGAATATAGCATATTTAGAGAAGAATGGAGATCCAAGTCACTTGGTAAATTCCTATTCAGTGTCCAAAATGCCAAAGAAAAGCATCAGAAATTAGGTAAATTGCAACTTTAGTGTGATTCCACATGTGGGTTTTATAGCACAGTGTTGACTCCACATTTATAATTTTCTACTTCTATAATTTTTGAATGTTAGAGGTGGAAGGAACCTTAGTTTATTCTAGTTGAACTATCTCATTTTATAGATGTGGAAACTGAGGCCCAGAGGGTTTAAATAATGCCCACAGGGTAACAGCAAGTTAGAAGCAGAGCCAGAATTAAAACTTAGGTCCCTTGACTCCCACGCCAGTCTTCTTTCTAAAATGAGATTTTTAAAAGTACAATGAATGATAATAGCTGACATTTATATAACACTTTACAGTTTACACACATGTCAAGGACCTGTGGTTTCATGAATATGTAACTTGCCTTCACCAAAGCATATCACAGTCAAGCTTTAACTTGTAATCTTAGTGAGTTGCCTGCAGCACAGATAGCTAGCTAGCAAATAGTGTCACAGGTTGGGTTAGAGACTGGGTCTTTCTGACTCCAGCTCCAGTACTCTCTTCAATATGGCATGTTCCCATTAGGTTTACAAATACTAATAGTAGCCGACATCTATGTTGTATTTTACAGTTTGCAAAACACATTTGATTTTCATAACAACTCTGTGAGGGTAGGAGTGCAAATATTATTGTCCTTTGTTTCACAGATTACATATGTGTGTGTGTGTGTGTGTGTGTGTGTGTGTGTGTGTGTGTGTAGAGAGAGAGAGACAGAGAGAGAAACAGAGACAGAGACAGACAGACATAGAGACAGAGGCAGATTCAGAGGATTAATTTTCTAAGATCACACAACTAGTAACTTAAAAGCACAAATTGAATCTAGCCCTTTTAGATTTCATGTTGTAGTTTTTTAAAAAAAAATACACCTGCCTCAAAATAACACTCAGGTACAAAATCATAGTCATGAGGAAAATATACAAAGTGAAGGAGGGAGAGGTTTGATTATATACTTTGAGGAAAGAGTTTTTTTTTTTTTTTTTTAAGCAATTGGGGTTAAGTAACTTGCTCAAGGTTACATGGCCAGTCATTATTTATGTGTGGGTGCTCATTTTCTGAGATCAGGACCGATCCTGGGTCCTCCTGACTCCAGGGCCAGTGCTCTTACTCACTGTGCCACCTAGCCACCCTGAAAGAGGTTTTTTTTAAACCAGTGAAAATAAACATTTTAGATTCTTCAACTTTACAAATAGTTCTTATTTTAAAATGTTAAAGATCAAATATTGATAAAAAACTATAATTGTGTAAAATATCTAAATGATAATTTATCTAATGGATAAAATAATATATTTTCAATATTTCCATAAATATATGCAATTCATCAAAGCTGTTCAAATATTTTTATGGGCAATGGGTATTTAATAAAAACTATTTGGGTAAATTCTGTCATTTAAAGACCTACACAGTCTGACTACATTCTATGTTTTCAACATTATTACGTAGTTATTCCTTAGTGAACACTACTATTCAACAAAACTGTCCTTTTTTCTTGCCTCTCCTACACAATGCTTTATCTCTTTTGCTATGGCTTTGCGTAATGGTAATGGGACTTTGACGATCTTCCCTGCTTTTTAATAAGCCTAAGGGAATTTAAAGATCTTCCCTGCTTTGAAAATCTTCCCCTGTCTCCTATTAGGCTGAATGTAATCACATGGAGCCTGTGGTGGGAAGATTTTGCTGAAGGGTAGAGCAGAGCCCACAGGAAGCTGGAATTCAGAGCAGCTAGATGATAGTAGAGAGAGGATGCACCCAGGGAGACAGTTTGGCTTGTGAATGTTTGCCCTGTGTTGTGACAGTTAGAATTGTGTTTGTTTGTGGGAAGACTAAAGGATGGTGTGGCTTCATGTTGTGCTGTGGTGTACTAACTTCTTTGCTACTATGATGAATTTGACTTTCTGGTGTTGGGATTTGGTTTTCTGGTGTCTGAATAAATGTTTTGCTTCCGTCTTCTATATGGAGAGTCTTGTGGGGAGCCAAGCACACCCAGGGACCCCTGTCCTTCTGTGGCAGAGTCTGAGATAGTGGTAAGAGGATCCCTACTGGCCAGCAGCAGAGCTGAGAAGGAAAAGTTAGGTGAAAAGATAGATAAAAAGATTACTTACTCAGAAGTTGACAATCATAAACGAGAGGGGACTCCAGTATGGTGGAAAACAGAGTCAACTTTATTCAGTTAAGAGTCCAGTATATATAGTGTAAAACTACATAGTTATCATAAGCCACTGTCTTTGGGATTACACCACTGTCCTAGTTCCCATCCACCTCATACGTGATGGCCGTGTACTCTATCCTTGTTATCAGGGTACGAGTACCGGGCAGGATGTTCCAAACCTCCCTAAACCTCCCTAGAACAGAATGGAGTTGTCCCAAAGCTTCTAGTTAATACTACGTTGCTACATTATGCTAGTTTCCCCTGAGAACACTGCGAGTGTTCTTGTTCCCAGGCCGGGAACATACCTCACTTCTCACAGGATGTGAAGCCCATGCCTGTGAACCTTCCTGGGGGATAGGGAACCGATCCGGGCTTGTTTAACAGGGTCTTATGCTAAGAGGACTTATTCAACCATCAGGGTCAGAGCCCCACTGGCCATGGTCCTCAACAGAGTCTGTTATATTTTGCAAATGAGGACTATGCCAACATATTTACAGTTGCCATCAGTGCTGTGAATATTGTGTTAGCGCTACACTTTGTAATGACTGTCTACTATGCCTGAAATCCCTCTTAGAATCCCTAGAATCCTTCAAAGTTCAGCACAAATGTTGCATTCATATCAACACAGCTTTAGAGCTGGAAGGGACCTTATCTCTTTCAACTGAGGAAATTGATGCACAGGGAAGTGACTTGCCCAGGATCATATAGCTAGTGTCTGGGGAAAGATTTGAATTCAAGTCTTACCGACTTAAGTCTAATGTTTTACTTAGCCTGTAATACTACATCTCATGATTGCCCCAAGTGCTAGTGTCATCTTGCCAAAACTAACTTTTTTTTCCATTTAATGTATATTTTGCATATGCCATACCTGTACTTGTCTCTTCTGGCCAGATTTTAAACTACTTGAGGGCAGGAACTCTTGCTTCTGGTTGTGTAGCTCCCGTGCCTATTATGCAGTAGGTGTTTAACAAGTACTTGCTTATTCATTAGTTACATAACAAAATGTGCAGCATTTTTTACCTGGGATCAATTTAAGGAAATTTTGTACCAGACAAAAAAATCACTGTTTATAAAATAGGGACTGGACCTGAGATTTTGTTGGTAGAAAGATCTTATAGGTAAGAAAGTTCCTGCTAATGTGAGTTGTTACCTTCTCTACAATTTACAGTCTAAGAGAATTACCTAGAGTACTAAATGGTTAAGTGGATTATCCAGTGTCACACAACCAATGTAGGTGAGAGATATGACTTAATACATTTCCATTGGCCGCCCCCATGTCTAGGATGCTATTCCTCCTCATCTCTACCTCCTGACTTTCCTGGAATCCTCCAGGTCTCAGATAAAATCCCACCTTCTACAATAAACCTTGCCACATGCCCTTAATTCTAATGCCTCTCCTCTGAGATTATGTCCAAATGACCCGTATTTTACTGGTACATAATTGTTTGTGTGTTGTCTTACCTAAGATCCTCAGGTGCTGGAAATGTTTTAATGTTTTTTGTATTTCCTCTGCTTAATAAGAAGCTGGGCATATAGTAAGTGTGTAATTGCATGTACTGACTGACTGAAGTAGAAATTACACAGGGCATGTTCAGAAGACAGAGTAACCTACTTTGGTTAAATTTTGAGTACGTAGAAGAATATAACTTAAGATAAGACCAAAACTACAAGCCTTGAATAGCAAATGAGTTAGAACTTTAACCAGAGGGCAATAAGATTAGAAAAGGGAGAAAGTTAATCCTGAGCATACTTCCTACAAGTGATCCTTTTCTATTATCCACTGTTAGATTTCTCAGTTCTCCTATACATAAATATTTACTTATAATAGCCAAGGCATTTATTTACACATGGAGTGTAAGAACTAGGAACAAGGGGAGGGGGGAGGAGACAGAGAAAAGAAGGCCTTGGAAGTAGAGAATCTTGTCCCAACAGTTGACCTCTGTAATTACAATAGTCTTGTGAGCTATAATTTACCTTTAGGATAGACTATATTTTGTTTGTAGGAATTTCATTTCCAAAAGTTCAGGTGCATACAAGAATACTTGGGGCAGATTTATAGAGTTATAATGTATGTTATCACATAATTATAATATAAAACTTATTAGACATCAATAAGAGAGGAGCTATCCCTAGGAATGCCATAAGAATGCCAGACTGAAAGGAATTACATCAGAATAAACTGGTGACAAAGTGAAGCACCAGATAAATTAGCGCAGTAAGACTGTTACTAGCATTGTAGAAAATTCTACTCCCCAGTCTTTGCCTGGGCAGATGCAAGACCATATCAATTTATAACAAGGATATTATAAAAACAACTGCAAGGGTAATGCATCCTAGATTATTCTTCAGGGGGAAAAAATGCAAGGGAAGAATGAGCCAGTAAGAGAATGAGGAAGATAGAGGGGAATGTGTATTTATAATGTTAATGGCATTTAAGATCTTCCCCATCCATTAATAGGTCTCATGTGGAGTACATTAAGGGAAGCCTGCTTAGGGAAGGCTTGCTGGTAGGCAGGCTTTCACACCTTTTGCTAATTTCTAATTAGGCACTGAGGCACAAGAGTTGTGATGCCTTCTGGTTCTGAGAAGTGTATACATAATATGAGTTGGTATTTTGTTTTGGGGGATCACTTATGAGAACGATCTTGTGATTCCCTCATCGAGATTCTGAGTGACTGTATGTTCAGAGCTCCCTAACTGCTCAGATGTAAAGGCTCTTTTAATCCAGGGATGTATGTAAAGTGTATAGCTGATTCAGGCAGGCATAGCCCTGTCTGTTGGTCTTTATTTCTCTGCTTGTATTTTCTGTTTGTATTTTCTCCAAATTTCAGGGTGCTAACTTTTCTCCTGAACTAGTGAACGTAATTTTTAAAATATTGATAACCCCTTAAATAGCTATCGTCCCTAGTAAAGCAGCTATCCTATATACTAGCACGCATCCTGGGTATGCCAGTGCACTTGCCAATACAGTATCCTAGTCAATATGAAATTTTATACTCCAAAACTTGATCCTCATAACTGAACCAGAGCTATGAAGTCCAACAACACACTAAGATAAATTGAGATTACTACTCCATAGTTCTACAGCATCCAGTAAAGTCAACAAAGGGGGAAGATTCTGAAACCTGTTATGCAGTTCTTGGAAATGCATTTTAACACAGCTTTGCCTGTGGCTATACCAATTTTTGCCCATAACAGTCATTCAAATATACATTTAAAAACAGTGTGTATGTATGTATTTGTGCCTAAGAAGGGTATTGTAAGAATCTTAAAGCAGTTTAAGCTATTAAAAATTACACATACACAAACATGTACACTCAGATATACATATCCATGCATACATAGAGAGACAGAAACAGAGAGACAGAGGCTGTTCCATTTGAAGCACATTATTACAGAAGAGCAAAAATATATTTTTGTGTAACATTTAGAGATGAGGTTATTCTTCTCTCCATCATATCTGCCTACATACCAGAAAGGTTCTCCTTCATGTTCCCTGGACAAATGGGTACAACTAAAGAACAATAGTTCATCAGTCTGTCATGGTTGTTTTGTGCTAAAATGTACAATATCTATTTTAAAAAATATTTTGAAAATCACGTCACTCAAATTCTACAAGGACTTTCATAAAACAATAGGTAATTCCAAAATAAAAAAGTAATTAATTAGCTTGTCAGGATACAAGCTCTGTTCTAACATACTGAAAAAGCTTCACAAAGTTACTTCCTAATCATGGTACCAACAAATATAATAATATGATAGACAGTGAATAAATTTGCCAAAAACAAAACATTTTTCCAGAATGGATTGTAACCCCAAGGGCATGGCCCAGGTCTTAATTACATTTTTGCTCCACAATCAGATATGCTGTGGAGGTGGGTAAGAATGGGAGACTTGATAGTAGGTATGCATTAGAAGGTTGTAAAACAAATGAGAATGAGGAAAAGGAGTGAGGAAGAGGGTCAAGGAGAAAGAGGAAGGAGGGAGAGGGAAAGAGAGTGTGAGGGAGAGAGGGGGGGAGAAAGTGAAAGGGAGAGGGAGAGGGAGCAAGGGAGAGGGAGAAAGGGAAAGGGAGAGGGAGAGGGAAAGGGAGAAAGGGAAAGGGAGAGGGAGAGAGGGGGAGGGGGAGAGAGAGAATAGAATAGACTGTTTCCACTGTGTTTCTGTCAATACCTACTTGAACTTGGGTGCATTTAAGTACACAGGTGTGTGCTCAAATGCACAAACACAAATGAGACCGCCTTCTCTCATTCCCAGAGCAGGTTACCAGTTATGCAAGGACTTTTCTATTGCAGCTCCTAGTCTGCTTTGATAATTAATAAGGTGTTACACATGCTAGGAAGATAATTGGGTCACCTCTGACTAAGAGCTTCTCAAATGGAAGCATTCCATACTAGAGTATAGTGTTAAACAAAATTTAACAATATTTATTCTCCTTTGAGTCTAATTTTGATTTTCACTTCATAGTTATTTGCTTTTTACTGGGCTGTGTTTTATCTTCTTTTGCATTTCATCTCTGAAGCAGGGCAACGTTTTACTTTGAAAAGTCATTATTCTGAGGACATTTATAAAAGAATAAAGGAATAAAAATGTGTCAGTAGGTAATAAACATGAGTCCTGGGTTATTTTTTCATATTTTTATCGCACTTTTTTTTTTTACCAAAGTAGATATCTTTCAACCAATATTCAAACTCTGTCCTAGTGTGTGTGTGTGTGTGTGTGGGTGTGTGTGTGGGTGTGTGTGTGTGTGTTTGTGTGTGAGATAAAGACAGAGATAGAGAGAAACAAAAACAGTTTAATGAAACTACTAATAGCAAAATTAAAATTGATTATTCCTTTTGCTTTTCACTTTTGTCAATTACAAATTTTTTAACCTAAAGGAAGGTTGCTACATTTGCATTCTCTTGGGTTATATTGTTATTCTGGTGCTGTTTCTATATTGTTTTATACATGCACAAATTTTGCCATATTTCTTCCTATTTTTAGTCTTTATCTTTCTTTGCCATTGAATATTCCAGATTAACATACCACAGTTTGTTCATTGGGAACATGTTTTATTTCTAGTTCTTTGTCATCACAAATAAGACTAGAATGAATATTTTTGTGCATATAGTTTTGGGGTTTTTTTCCCTTACTGTCATTGACTTACATGGAAGAATAATTGCAAGATGAGGAATCTAGGTCAGATGGTATAAGGAAGTTAGTGACTTTATTTACAGAATTCCAAGTTTTTTACCAGACGTGTTAGACAAATTCATAGCTCCATCAGAAGCACATTAACACATCCGCTTTCTCCCAACCCCTCTATCAGGGTCTTTCACTGAATTTTCTGATCTTTTACTATTTTTAAATGGGATGGATATTTGTGATACCTCAGAGTATTATTTTTTATTTGAAGTCTTCTGATTATTACTAATTTTGAATATTTTTCAGATGGTTGTTGATGGTGCATTTCTTCTTTTGAAAATCATAAACTTTGGGGTGGCTAGGTAGCACAGTGAGTAAGAGTGCTGGCCTCGGAGTTGGGAGGACCTGGGGTCGGTTCCAGCCTGAGAGAATTAGCACCCACACATAAAAATAACTAGCCATGTAACTTTGAGCAAGTTACTTAACCCCAATTGTTTACACAAATGAAAAAGAAAGAAAGAAAATCATATACATTGGTCATTCATCTATTATTTGCTAATTTTACAGATTTTTGTTGATTTCCTTTGGATTTGGATACAAGAATTTTGTTGGAGACTCCTAAAATACATTTTCCAATCTGTATTTTTCCCCTAATTCTTGTTACACTGATTTTATTTATTCCAAAACTTTTAAATTGTATATAATATCACCATTTTGTCTATTAATGGGCCCTTTCTCAAAATTTTTAATACAAATGATTTTCATTCTTCTCTGATTTTCATAGTGTAACTTTCACATCGACATAATATATTTTGAATTTATCATAGAAAAATGCCCAAGATACTAGTCTATACCTATGTTCCCTCAAATAGCTTAACAGTTTTATCATCATTTTTTCCTCTTAAAAGATGCCATTTCCTAGTAGTTTGTGATCTGGAATTTATTAAGCAGTCTAGTGCTAAACAATCTATTTAACTACTCTTATCATTAACTACATTGTTTACCTGCTCTATTCAATAGATTAACTTTTCTATGTTTAAAAATTTTAATAGTTCATTTTTATTTTACAAATAACAGACTTGTTTTTTAACCTGTCCTTCCCATTACCCCCCATATACAAACAAGGTGCCTGGGGCACTGAGATTTATTTAAGGTCATAAAGTATGTGTCAGAGCAAGATCTGGACACAAGTCCTCTTGACTACTAGGCCAGTTCTCTATCCACAATTATGCTTCCTCTATGCAAATGAATATTTTTCATTCACACACACATATTTAGGACAAATAGGACATATTTAAAAGGACAAATTTTTAAAAATAAGAAAAACAAATCCTTCAATACATAACTGCATAGTCCAGAAAAACAATTTCTTACTTTAGCTATTCCCCAAAATGCATGTCTCCTTCTTCCTTGTAAGTTCATCTTCTCCCTCCTGGAAGGTAAGTGGCATGCTTCATCTTCATTTTTTAGACTTTTTTTTATACCAAAACTATATAAATTTGATGATTCTTCATTTATGTTATAGTTTAAGATTCAACAGCATTGTCTCTCCTCCTTCCTGCTTCTCTTGATTACTTCCCTTCATAATCTCAATCTCTTAATTCTTCATGTGGATTTTGTTTTGTGTTTTGCAATTCTATTAAGTACAATGTTGGAATTTGATTGGTATAGGAATCAAGCTGTAGGCAAATTTAGGTATTATTTGGGTACATCATTATTCCCTTTACATATACCACATTTTCCCAACTCTAATCCTTTGCTCACACTTGACCTATACTATAATTTTTCCCTTCACCCCTACCTTTTTTACATTCTACCTCTCCTTTAAAGCACAACTCAAATGAGACCACCACCACCCCCATGTAGGAAGTCTTCCCCATTTCTTCCAGTCAGGAATTACCTTTCCCTTTTCATACCTCAAATAACAGGTGGTATGTACCTTATGGAGGCAGCTAGGTGGCTCAGTGGATAGAGTTCTGGGCTGTAGTTAGGGAGACTTGAGTTCAACTCTGGCTTCAGACACTTACTAACAGTGCGACTCTGGACAAGTCACTTAACCTTCTTGTCTTAATCCACGGGAGAAGGAAAAAGCAAATCATTCTAGTGTTTTTGCCAAGCAAACCCCATGGAAACTATGGTCCACAGAGTCACAGAGAGTTGTATACAACTGAACAACAACATGTACCTTTTTAATGAATTCATCATGTAGTTGTGTGTCTGTGTGTGTGTGTGTGTGTGAATTAAAAATATTCATTTGCATAGAAGAAGCATAATTGTGGATAGTGAACTGGCCTAGTAGTCAAGAGGACTTGTGTCCAGATCTTGCTCTGACACATACTTTGTGACCTTAAATAAATCATTTAACTTCTCAGTGCCCCAGGCACCTTTCTTAATTGTAGGTTGGGAAAAGATGCTGATCTCCAGTAGCAGAACAATTTCCCCACCAGGAGCTTCCTGCTGAAATGAAAACATAAGTCCAGTAAAAAACAAAGACAAAAACAAAAATACATTGAAATTAAAAATAAATTTGCATATGTGTGATACTCCTTTAGCATTATAAGTTCCACAATAGCATGGACTAAGTCGATTCATCTTTAGAAATATTTATTAGGCATCCTTGTGGTTCCTTTATGCAATAATTTCCCTTCTTCCTTATGTAGCCAGTAGCCAACTTTTAACAATCCCAACATAATAACATCAGTCACCTATGTTTCCTTCCTCCTACGTATATGACTCTGTTCAGGTCCCCATCACTTTTTGCCTGGATTTAGAGACCCTTAATTAGTATCTCTGCTTCCAGTATCTTTCTCTCCAATCTACCCCCCACATAGTTGCCAAAATAATTTTCCCACATTTCAGATATGATCATTTCATTCTTCTGCTCAAAAACCTTCTGTTATTCTATATTGATTCTAGAATAAAACATAAACTCTTAATTTTAAGGTCACAGGACCATTGGATCATGGGATCATAGATTTTAAGTCAAAAGGGGCTCTCAAAACCCATCTATTCCAACATTTTTATTTTATAGAAGATAAACTGAGGCCTGGAGTAGTTGTGACTTGCCCAAAGTCACATAGCCAATATTTAAATGCAAATTCTTTGACTTTGTACCCAGAACTTATTTCAACGTACATCTCTCACAATCTTCCACAATATGGCTCTAAATTGCCTTTCTGGCCTTCCTTTCTATACTCCCATTAATAATATAAACACTATATAAATTTGAGCTAAGATTTTTACATAGGGTTAGAGCAATGTCTCTGACTATAGTGTTGTGGAGCATTTTTTGTGGAAGATAACTATAGTTGGTCTTCAAGGCATAGATTTACAAAGATTTGAGACCTTTCCCTTAATAAATGCATAAGTATTGATCATACATATATTTTATGTCCTTGAAACTATTTTTTAAATTTGAACTTCATGTGGGGTATTGAGTTTCACATGTTTATTTCATGGATAAACTGTAGAACTATCCTTTTAAAACAGTTATTTGGTTGGTGGTGGGGGGAGTTCAAATAGACCACATATTGACTTTGTATAAACCATTTTAACTCTTTAGCCATCAGAGGGGGATATGGCCCTGAACAATCTTTAAGGACCCTTTTAGTTCTAAATCTATGAAGTGTGAATGACAAGAGAGAGTGCTCTTTCCTGAAATCCCATAATAACCTGATTTCTATATTAGTATTCTATGGCTATGGGACTGCCTACGCAGAGGGCTCTGTATTAGAGTAAGTTTTCTTTGTAATAACTCAGATTTTCTCTGCTAAAATGTGTCCATTTTAACTAAGATGCTGCATCAAAGCATTTAATCCCACTGGCCCTGCTCTGTGTTCCTGAATTTGTGTGCTGGCTATGGAAATGTACTGTCTGCAGAAAGCCATCCTGGGTTGGATACATCCCAATGTCCCAGGAGTAGAGCCATATGCTTTTGGTTCACCTTTAAAATTTTACACCATGTGGGCAATATGTTCTTGTGCTGAAGTCTTTTAAGTTTGTTTCATGCAGCTGTGAATTCTTCATATTATGTGACAATTATGTTCATGTCCATCAGGTTGGTTGTCTTTCCTCATAGTACTAAGAGAAAAAATATTGAAGTTGTTTTTCTTTAAAAATAGAGACTAATGACTTATTTAGCACTGTTCTAATGCTAAATCTGTGGTCTAAGCAATAGTCATGGGTCAGTGGGAGCATGAGCAAAATTAAGGAACTTCAGTTTGGTGCAATGGAAAGAATGCTAGATTTGAACCAAGGATTCAAATTTCAACTCACTTAATAACTCTCTGAGCCTGTTTCTTTATCTCTAAAATGAGAGGGTTGGATTAGATCATTTAAGATCATTTAAGTTTCCTTCCAGTTCCAAATGTCTACTTCTGAGGTCACTTCTGATGTACTAAGATCTTGGTAAACTAAAAACTTAGTAAACTTAGTGAGCTCTGGTTATTCCATCAAAAACAAGAGGTCAGGAGCATCATAGATAGTTAATACATGTTGAATTGCAAGGAAGAAGAAGGAAGAAGAAGAAGAAGAAGAAGAAGAAGAAGAAGAAGAAGAAGAAGAAGAAGAAGAAGAAGAAGAAGAAGAAGAAGAAGAAGAAGAAGAAGAAGAAGAAGAAGAAGAAGAAGAAGAAGAAGAGAGTAAGAGTAAAGGAAGAAAGAAGAAAATGAGAAAATAAGGGAGAGAGATGAGTCATTTTCTTAAGAAAGGCAAAAAATAAAAAAAATAATAGAAATAGGGGAGGCATCTTATTATGCTGTTTCTGAGGAGAGTCTGAATGGGACATCACAGTCAGGAACTCTGGAAAGCATGAAGTTTGTGGGAAGGTGGAACACACAAACTAGGAAGAGAAGGACATTTAAAGGAAAGAATACTAGGTGCAGTAGATCCTAAAATGAGATAGTCAAGACAGTCTCTGCTGTTAAGTAGCTACTTATATTTTGCTAAAGGAAGTCTGTGTGTCCACTGATAAGTAGAACACAAAATCATTGCCAAGAGGACAGAGCCCTAGTAATTGTTTAGAAGGGGTTAGGCTTTATGTTCTACATCTCTGCCAGCAATAGATTTCTTGAGTCTATATTTTGTTTTATTTGGTTTGGTTTGGAAAACTGAGGATGGAATTAATTTTAAATGCATAGAGTACACTCAGTGTATACATAGAAAGCATGCAAAGAACTTCTGAAATGAATAATTTTGTTAAGTAAATAATTATTCTGTAAAATAAATGATTATTCTAGTTTGTGAATATAGATTTTCATAAAAATAGGTTTTCTGTTGTATACATATTTGCTAGATTCATGAGCAACACAAAGGGGTAAATCTTCTATACTTTCCATTTGCCATAGGTAGACAAATACAAATTAGATGAAACACAGCTTAAATAAACACAGCCTCTGAAATACTAGAAAGTGCAATTAAAATAATAATAAGAGCTTACATTGATGGTACTTTACATACATTACCTCAAAGAGAATTTTAAATCCCAAACATGCCAGGCGCAGCTAATTGACAGTTAACAGTAAATCATACAATTAGAGAATGTTAGAGCTCAACAGACCTTAGGGATCATCCAATCTAACCCTTTCATTTCACAGTAGAAAGAAAGAGGCTCTGAGCAATTGTTCACTGCCCAAGGTCATGTGCATGTCATATATCAATTCAATACACAGTTTCACTTAAGACATACCTTACTAAGATCTTAATTCTAATAGGACTTTTCACATCCTCCCTACTTCCATAGAATATAATTCTTGACAAATATGAGAGAAAACATTTCAATACAATCTCTTTATGTTTTTCTTTGTATTCCTAGTGCTGAAGTGTCTTGCCCTGGCCCATATTAGACACTTAATACATATTTACTAACTGACTGACCAAAAGCATTATTACTGAATGAAACTTCCAGGCCTCAAGTTCTATTATAAAATAATAAAATAAAAACTCTTTGATACTGGTTTTAAAAAATTAGAGTAATGGGATAGACTAGGTAAAGAGGAAGCAAAATTAATTGAACTCAATGACTGGCTATTTTTAAAGGACCAAACCATAAATTAGTCTAGGAAAAAATTCTCTGAAAAGAAATGCTGGGACAACTAGAAATGAGTAACAGAAATTTGGTTTAGAGCCACATCTTATACAGTATGCCACAATAAGCCCAAAATGCACACTTGGTCTAGATATTGCAGTTGAAAAATATTTAAAAAAAAAGAACCAGATCAGGTATTTTCACAACTTTAGCTAGGGTATAAGTTCTTAATAAAGTATAGAGTCAATTTATAAAAAAAATAAAGAGATGATTTTGATTACATGAAATTAGAAAGCTTTTTCATAAAATTAATTCAACTAGGATAAGAAGTCAGTCAACTAAGAAAATAGTAATATCAAATGTCTTTAATGAGATTCTGCTATTTGATTTATGTAGGCAACTAACAGAAATATATGTAACCCCTATTCCACAGAGCTCTTTTGATCTCACCAACTCTGTCCCACCCTTCACACAGTGCAGAGTATTCATTTCCACCAATAAGGAAAAATCTCATACAAATGGACTTTGGGATAGGTATTACATTCATGACCGAAGACTTTCCCCAATGGATAAGTAATCAAAGAATATGAACAAACAGTTCTCAAAAAAATGCAATATTAACAATCACATGAACATTCAAAATTTCTGATAAGAGAAATGAAAATCAAAATGATTCTGAAGTTTCATTTCATGCTTGGTGATTGACAAAGATGATAAAATGGGAAATGGTGTTGGAAGGCTTGTGAAAAGATGGGAACTCATGCTATTTTGAATTGTTCCTACCATTATGGAAGAAAATTTAGAATGATGCACAATTTTAAATTAAGCATACATGCTCTTTGATCCAGAGTTCCCATTGCCAGGCACATAATCCAAGGACGCAAATGACAAAAAGAAAGTCCTCACAGGGAATAAAATATTTATAGCAAACTTTTTTATGGTTGCAAAATACATGAAACCAAGTAGCTACTCATCAGTTGGGGAATGGCTTAACAAGTTGTGGAACATGAATGCCTCATTGTGCCACAGGAAAAAAAAGAAAGAAAATAACGAATACACGGGAACATAGGAAGACATATAAACTGATACAAAATGAAGTAAACCAAACCAGAAAAATGACACATACAATGATTATAATAAATGTCAAGTAAATGTCAAGAACAAAAAAGCAATCAAAACCAAATGTTAATAAATTTTAATGACCAAGCTTGAACCTATAGAAGAGATATGAAAAGGCATTGGCTGCTCCTTCTTTGAAAAGGTAGATGACTATGAGCATGGAATACTGCATATGAAGCCATAATTTTTGTTATATTGGTTAGTTTTGATGAACTGTTCTCCCCATTATTATTTTTTATTATAAGATGTGGCTCTTTGGGAAAAGGAGTGAGGGATATTTTGAAACTAAAAGTGTAAAAATATTTTAAATTAAACATACTACTTAAAAAGCAAATGCCATTTAAGAAGAATGACTATCTCACTGCCATTGCTGTAAAGATCACAGGCTGGAAAATTTAGGGCTAAGGAGGTCATACTTCAACTAATCCATTCATTCACATATTTATTAAGCAGCCTGTCCTCAAATTACTTACATTTACTTCTCTGTTGCCTACTCCAAAAGAATGAGAAGAGGAACTCTTGAGAGTAGGAACTGGTTCATTTTTCTCCTTTTATCTCCTGTGACTTAAGATATTTGCTGATCATTTGATTAATTGAATCACTGGAGTTATTTTAAAGGAGTAGTGACACTATCCACTCAATGCCTTAGGAATATCAATTTGAAAATTCTATGAAGGATATATTGGAGACAGAAGAGGCTAGAGGCATAGATAATCATTAAAAAGCTATTGCAATAATCCAAGTAACAGGGGCGGCTAGGTGGAGCACTGAGTAGAGCTCCGGCCCTGGAGTCAGAAGGACCTGAGTTCGGATCCAGCTTCAGGCACTTAACACACACAAAACAAAAACCTAGCCATGTGACCTTGGGCAAGTTATTAACCCCAATTGCCCTCCAAAAAAAAGAAATAATAATAATCCAAGTAACAGGTGATGATGGCCTAAATTAAAGTGGTCATTATATTATTAATTAAGAGAAGGAAGGTGTTATGAGACACTGTAGTGGTAATAGCAACAAGATTTGGCAATTATAAATAGATATATGGAGTGGTGAGGGAGAAGAAAGAATAGAGGTTAAATTATAGGCTATGAATTGCTGTTTTGTACATGTTGAGTTTAAAATGCCCATGGGGACCTCCAATGGGAAATGTCCAATGGATAACTAATGATTCAGGACTGAGATTCAAGAGAGATAGCCAGATAACATCCTCATTCTGAAGATTAGGAAATTAGGAAGATTAGAGCTCTAGACAGATTGAGTGAACTGATCAATGTCATTAAGGTAGTAAGCAAAAGAGCCAAGATTTAAGAGCTCATCCTCTGGCTCCAAATTTAGCATTCTATTTGTTACAACATATTAATTCTTTCTAGTGTATAGTAAGCTGAATTAAACTATTTGACCAACATATACTATAGACTGTCAGACAAATTAATAAATGGTTATCATATTATACCTTCATCCATAGCCTATATGGCTAGATATTTAAGTTAAAACTAAATATCAAACCCTTTAATATCCACAGGGAAGAACAATGAACATATTCAGTAAGTAGGCCTGTTTTAAATTCCTGTGAAAGCTCAAAACCTGGTTACATTCAGCCTATTAGGGGGCAGAGAAGATTTTCAAAGCAGCAGAGATCTTCAACTTCCCTTATGCTTATTAAGGGAGAGGGAAGATCTTCAAATTACCATTACCATTACACCACATTAATGTGGAAGGCTTAGAATGTAATATTCCATTTGGCAAAATAGCCAGGATTATTAACCAAGAATAATCTACCCAGCAAACTAAGCACAATCCTGCAGAGAGAACAGATATTTAATGAAATAGAGGGTGTTTAAGCATTCTTGATGAAAAGACCAGAATTGAATGGAAATGTGATTTTCAAATATAAGACTCAAGAGATGCATAAAAAAGTAAACATGAAAGAAAAATCTTAAGAGATTCAAAAAGGTTAAACTTTACATTCTTATGTAGAAAGATGATACATATAACTCCTAAGAATTTCATCAATATTCGGGCAGTTACATAGACAGAAGGCATAAAAGTGAGTCAATTGTTTTGGGATGATTTTTTTTCAGTTAACAAGCTTACTTTAATCAATCAAACATATATCATAGATCATTTACCTAGTTCAGGGGGAAAAGGTCAGCACCCCAAACTTCAGAGTATATAGACAGATCAAACAGACAAGCTTCCAAACTGTCCAACCATTATCAATACCAAAATCATAGTTACCAGGGAGGGAAGCATCAACATCTGGGTTTTCAAAGCCAGGGGGCTCTCAACAACTGCTTCCCAGAGTTTCATCTGGTCAAATCACACAACACTTCTCAAAGTGAGCCCCAAAGCAAAGCTTCCCATCAGGGATTATATAGCCTTCTCCTGGGTCAGAGAATGTAACCACCCTCTTGACCCACTGCCTAATCACACAGCATCAAGGTGTGGTCATTCCTGAAAACCAAGCCTCCTACCACAGGCTCCATGTGACCACATTCAGCCTATTAGGAGGAAGAGTATATTTTCAAATCAAGGAAGGTTTTCAGAGTCTCTTAAGCCAATCAAAGGGCCTAGGGTCAGGGAAGATCTTTAAATCTGCATTTCCATTACAGGAGGCCCCAAGATCTTTCATGCCCATAGCATACACAATTTACATCTGAATTAGCACTAAAACATCTTTTAGGTCACATTCTCCAGGTACATAAGGAAATCACAATATAATCTCAAAATACAATAGTCCAAGTCTTCCACTCATGAGGCAAATGTTAACTCAGTCACTTATCAGTAAAATCAAAAAATAGTCACTCTTAAGTTAACTCAATCAGTCACATCAGCAATTTCAAAGTACATCGTCAAAGTCTTCCACTCATGGGGCAAAGTCTTGATTAACTCAATTAGTCACTCATCAGTTTCAAAGTACAAGGTCAAAGTCTTCCACTCATGGGGCAAAGTCTTAACTCAGTCTCTTATCAGTAACCATATCTCAAAGTACAAGTCACTTATTCAGTAAAGTCTTACTAAGTATGCCCATAGCATAGACAATTTACGTTTCAATTAGCACTAACCATCTCTTAAGTCATATTTTCAAGGTACATCTAAAGTTACCAAAGTGGCCACTGGGCCTTAAACAAAGTACAAAGCATTATCACATCAATTCAAAACAAGAGTCCAAATAAAGTTCTCTTGGGAGGAGGGGGGTGTCCTTCCCATAACACTGCTCCAGCCCCTGCTTTCAAGTCCAGAGAGGGGGCTAGGCAACAAAACCAACTTGGGGTCCTTGGAGGTCCATGGCACTTCACCCTACCCACCATAGTCACAACACCATCCTCCCCCTGGGTCCTAAACTGTGGGATGCAGCAAGGAAATACATTCAGTGTCCCTGCTTTGCCACACAGTCCTTATCTTGTCCTGTGGCTGAATTCCAAACTCCTGGGTTCCTTCTCCTCCTGCAGAAGGCAGCCACTCCTGGCTTCTGCCCAGGTCTCAATTCAGGCAGCTCACCATTCCTGCTCTCAGCTCAGTGAAGTCAGTATGCAGGCCATTCCTCTCTCCTGGTCCATGGCTCCACAGAGTCACAGCTACCATAACTGGGAAACAATTATCCCAGGCCCCATACTTTCCTTTTACTCTGTAGATCCCATCCTCATCGCCATTTGTAGAGGCAAGCACCCCAACATCCCCAAGGTGGCTGCCCACAAAGGTTCTTAGATCTGCCTTTCTAAAGGAAAGCAACTCAAAATTGGTTAACAAGCTTACTTTAATCAATCAAACATGTATCATTTACCTAGTTCAGGGGGAAAAGGTCAGCACCCCAAACTTCAAAGTATACAGACAGAACTTACAAGACAGAGAAAAAAACAGATCAAGCAGATAGGCTTCCAAACTGTCCAACCATTATCAATACCAAATCACAGTTACCAGAGAGGGAAGCATCAACACCTGGGTTTTCAAAGCCGGGGTGGGGGGTGGGGTGGGGAGGGGGGCTCTCAACAGCTGCCCAGAGTCTCATCTGGTCAAATCACATAACACTTCTCAACATCCAGATTTTTAAAGGAAAACTTAGATAAGTTACATGAGAAAATAGACTGTAAAACAATGCTAGTGGGAGACCTCAACATTCTCTTCTCAGAGCTAGACAACTCTAACCATTAAAAAACATAAGAGATAGGGGCAGCTAGGTGCTGCAACGAATGGAGCACCAGGCCGGAGTCAGAAAGACCTGAGTTCAAATCCAGCCTCAGACTTTCTAGCTCACACTTACTAGCTGTGTGACTTTGGGCAAGATGCTTAATCCCAGTCGCCCTCCAAAAACCAAAAAGCAAAAAATAAAATAAAAAATAAGAAAGAAGCTAAGGAGATGAACAGAATTTTAGAAAAGTTAGATATGATAGACTTTTAGAGAAAATTAAATGAGAACTGAAAGGAACATACATTTCTCTTACCTATATATAGTACCTTCATGAAAATTGACCAAATATTAGGAAATAAAACCTCATAACCAGAGGCAGAAAAACAGAAATATTAAATCTATCCTTTTAAGATCATAAAGAGCAATGGAGGCATAGATTAAAATTAATTGGAAATTAAATTATCTAATCCTAAAGAATGGGTGGTTAAAAGAACAAATCATAGAAACAAAGTCTACTCAGTAATGTTGATTGTAATATGATTAATACTGGGTTCCCTAGCTCCTAATCCTGACTAGACTTAATATGTATCCCTTGTCTTTCTTAAGCAATTTTTATTTCCTAAAATGGATACTGCTAGCAAGCAGATTAAATGGATGTGGCTTAATATAAAACACTAAGCCAACTATGTCACAGAAACATGAATTCTCACAGTTGGAAAGGACTTCAGGGGCCATTTAGTCTAAGCTATACATGAATAGCAAACCTCATAGCAACATTTCTGACTAGTCATTCAGCCTCCTCTTGAAGAACTCTAATGATATTGAACTCATTCCCTACTGAAGAAGTTAATTACACTTTTGGATACTTCTAGTCTTTAGGAGTTTTTTTTCTTCATATCAAGCAGAAATCTGCCTCTCTATAACTTTTAGTCATGGACAAATCTTGCCCTTTGGGACTCTTTATTCATATAAAGATAATAACTCAAATTTGTATAGCATTTTAAGTTTTGCAAAACCTTTATCCCCCCTCACAACAATCCTGTAGAGTAGGTATTATATTACCCCACTAAGAATAATTCTTTGCACAAAAAAATAAATTTCAAAATACATAATTTAAGAAATGCAAATATGTACTTTATTTCCTTCTACTACATACTTTAAAATCAAGTTAATCAATAGATAGATAGATTACTTTCACTGTAAAGATTATAGAGATTTATAAGTGAGTGATATTTTCTCATTGACTCTAGTTTCAGAAATGTGTTCCTAGGGAAGATATCTTGAGTCCCACCAAAATGCTTACTGCCCAGATCTATGGTTTCATCCACCAATAATGGGAAGATAAGGCAGCAAAAGATAGCAGAAAATAAATGGAGTCAGAAAGTAAGACCTGGATCTGGTTCCCAAATTTGCTATCCTTGGAGTTTGGTCGAATCATTTTATCTCTAGGAGTCTTAGTTTATTTATCTATTGGCAAAGACCAGGGGTGTGCTAGAGCTATCTTGAACTGGCTCTGATACCCAGTTATTAAATTTTCACTCTATTCATTTATATCTTGGAAATCTGCAAATGCTGCAAGTCGGGGCTTGAGTTATTAGTTGACTGATTATTGAGACTTCAGAAAGTGATGGAGAAAATGTTAATAATTCAGATTAAACTTAAAAGTGTGTTATGAAGTTGTTAAATGTTAAACATTTACCACCATACCCCTCGACTAGACAATCTCTAAGGTCCTTTCCAGCACTCATATTTTATGATTTTATGCATCTTTATTTCTTCATCAAAAATGAGTCACTTGGTTACTTGCTGTGTTGTCACAAGAATCAAATGATATCTTACATAGTAACTCATTCTGAGAAGCAAAAACACTATAGCTCTCCACAGATTCAGTCAATTTTTTAGTCCACACATACTCATTTCCAACACTATGTGCTTATTTTGGATGTATCTTCTCTTTACTTATCTGCAAAAATCTTATATCCTATCCACCAGGACATCAGGGCCTAACCAGTATAGGCATTTCCCTCTGTCTTTCTGTTGTGTATACCCTAAACTCCATCTTGTCACTTTCTTCCTCTTATTCTTGTTACTAGAAAAATATTGGAATTGACAATCGCATCGCTATTGGGCAGAGTATAGCAATCTATTGCCATTGGGCTCCACTTACAAGCCTTGTGACTGCCTGGACTTAATTCCATTCTAATGTCACCACTCTCCTATATGTTTTTTTTTGTCTTCCTATTAGATTACAAGCTCTTTAAGGACAGAGGTTACCTCATTTTTTTATTAGTATCCTTAGGGTCTAAAAAAGTGTCTGAAACATAGTAAACATTAATGTATGCTTATTAATTGACTGGTGTCCTTGTTGTTCACTGAGTGGGCACCCCTAAGCATCTCCTCTGGAAGAATTTCCCAATACCACCTTCTGCTAGATGCAAATAAGTTCTTAGGGATATCAGCTATGGTCAGAGTGATGGTTACCTATTCAGTTACATGTAGCTGCTGGGCCCTATGCTAAGTGTTTTACAAATATCATATTTGATTATCTCAATAGTCCTTGGATATAGGGGCTACTATTATCCTTATTTTACAGTTGAGGAAACTGAAGCAAACAGAGGTTAAGTGGCTTGCCCAGAGTCACACAGCAAAGAAGTGTCTGGAGCCAGATCTAACCTCAGATTTTCCCAATTCTAGGCCAAGAACTCTATTCACTATGCTACCTCATTGGCTGAGCCCTGATCTGGAGCCTAGATTTATAGGTAACTCCATTCTATTGCTGTTCTGGTGTATCAACAGTCCATTTAGGTGGTGCCTACAATGTTCAGGTACTCTGGTAAGTGTTGGGTGAAAACAAATACAAAACATTAAAGTCCCTGCCCTCAAAGAGCTTATATCCTACTAAACACTCCCTAATATGAGGTCACTTTTGGAGGAGGATTTCTTATTCAGGGGTCTAGCTATGCTCAATGAATCACAGACCCACCCTATTTGGCAGCACAGAAAGAGCCAACTGGATTCAGACTCAGAAGGCCTTAATTCTTTGTGGTCACATAGAAGCTTCTTTATTTCTCTTGGCCTATTTCCTCATCTACAAAACAAAGGACTAGATGACCTCTTGGGTCCTATCCAGATCAAACATTCTATTTCTGGAATGCATATGCTTACATCATGGAGTGGAAAGTATATTTGTATATGCTAAGTGCATAAAAAGTTACATTTACGATTTGTGTAACTTTGAGCCAGAGGAACTGTCACAGGATATTAAGGCTATAAGAAAGCTCCAACAAAACATTTAGAGCCATCTTTGGATTTAGTGTCATCTTGAGAGCCATCATGGATTTCTGCTAAAAAATATGAATAAGAAAGGAACTAACTGATACCACTGCAATCTGGGTCTACGCATATGTGATGTATATTCTTTGATACAAATGAAATTTGCAGGCTATTTTGGAACTGAGAAAGAAATCCATATTCTATTGAATCCCCCTCAACAAGTATTTAAAAACCCACCTACAATGTGCTAGGCAATGTCCTATACATTGGAAAGACACAGGCAAAAATGGAAAGTAGTTGTAGTCCCTATTTCTGTAACACCATATTTGTTAAGTCCTGATATCCTGCCCATTTTTTCCAAAGTTCACTCTCATTGACAAATATTGCTGTAGCCAAATCTCTGCTTGGATGAAGAAGTAATAGCCCTATATCACCACAATTCCTTTTGATAAGACAAATCAATTATGCTCATTTTTGCTGTCATTTAATTTACATTGTCTAGGTTGACTTATGGCAATAGCGGTTGAAAATGTAATTTTTTGGAAGATAATAGAGCAGCACGGGAACCTCCCCCATCTGTAATATTCCTGAAAAGCAAAGGTGAAAATGGACCCTTATGCTAAACTAAGTTGAACATCTTTGGGACAAAATGTTTCACTACAACCTTGGAAATTAGGACAAGTCATTTCCAAGAATAATTATAGATGAAACAGAAAATAAATTAACACTACCACCAATGACATTAGAAAATAATTGGGCTAAAATTGAATTCTGATATGACTTTCTATTCTCCCACATATTTTTGTGATTTTTAAGTCACCTAATTCCAACATGATTTTTAAATAAATGTTTTCATCATAGATCAAGTCATCAATCAACAAGCATTTTACATCTATAGTGTTCATATATGTGTGTACATATACATATATATGTAATATATGCCAGGTCTTGTGCTAAACACAAAGAAAATTTAAAAAAAAAACAGCCTCTGCCCGCAAAAAGCTTTTATTCTCATGGAAGAGATTACATGCACAAATCAGTACATAAATGATAAATGGAATATAGTCTTAGAAGGGAAGGCAAGGCACTAATAAGGGAAGGGGGACAGGAAAGGTCTCAGGAAGAGAGTAGTGCTTGAGTAGGAAGATGGTGATATTATTGCTTCATTGCCATCAGACCATATGATTTGAGTTGTTTCCTAGAAATGGTGATGAACTTACCCCGAGCCACCCACACTCCTAAGTTCCCATTCCCCTTAGGAAAGAAAGCAGCTACACCCATGAAAAGTTGTCTTTATGGTGTTGTGTCCTCTTCAGAAATCAGAGCTGTGGTCAGTCCCATGATTAGCACTATTTGACTTCATCTTACTATTCAAATGACTAATTTCTGGGATGATATGATAATAGCCAGGTGGGATCAGTATGATATTATGATGTCATTACGCCACTATCCTACAGAATCATAGAACTTTAGGATCATAACCATGAAAGGGATCCAAGTGGTCATTTGGTCTAACTGCCTCAATTTACATATGGGTAAACTGAGACTCAAAGAGGGTAACTTTCCCAAGGTCATGTAGCCAAGTGTCTGAGGAAGGATTCAAACTCAGATCTTCCTGACACCAAGTCCAGAGCTCCATCCACTATACAACCCATTGAGCAACTTCTTTAGTTTGTTGGTTTAGTATGACCTCTTTATATTGTAGACAAGGAAAATAAAGCCCAGAGAAATAAGGTCCCATAGTAGAATCATAAATTTCCTGATTCCCTGTGCAGTACTCTTTCCAACACATAATGCTGCTCTCCTAGAATTCAATATGAACATCTGGCTGAGAAGATCCCTTCTGTAATGCTACTTTGGCAGGCATAAGCTAGTAATCAAGAGCAATACATTGTCTGCCAATCTTTCAAATCTCAAGCTTCAAAGACCTAAGAAACTGACATCCATATTTAACTCACTTTAAAATATGAACACTGCAAATTTAGCATATAATACTTAGTTACTAGTATGAGGATTAATACACAATATAGGAAGAATATATGAAGGCATGGATCTTTTATGACATTTCTTTTCATGAGTGAGGAGGGATTTGATGATTTATACTATTAGACCTTTTCTCACAAATGAAGATAAATGTCATTCTGGGCTTAAACCCCTGTATTACATACAATAAAAGTTTGCTTTGTCTGTCTTCCTAGGTTATTTTCTTCTATTTATTTTGTCATAATATTAAAATGACCTTTGCTTTATTATTACTTCTTTCTCTTTAAAACAAGTGAAATATAATACATTGGGAAGAAAATGTCTAATTTGATTGAGATCAGTGTTATATGCAAGAATACTGTGTTAACAATGTCCCAGAAATAGTTTAGGGGCATAAAAAGATGTCCACAATAGAGTGTAAGCCATTGAAAATGTTTTACATTTTTAAGACAATAGTAAATAATTAAATGTTGTGCTATCTGTGAGTATTCACAATACTGACTGACAACTTAGCCAGCCAGGGAAAGAAAAGAAAGGAATACTGGAAGTTTCAGGGTTTGTGTCAAATGCTGAGATGTCTATTCAGAAGCCAGATGACCAGAGATGTAAGTATTTGATCGAACTGCAGTGTTCCTGAGATTCAACTTGATATGCTTAGATCCAGAGTGCAGAAGTCAGACTAATGAATGGAAATTGAGGGGCAATATAGCATACTAGATAGAAGACTGATTTTAGAGTCAAGAAGAACTGGATAAAATTCTTAAGTGTGACTATGCAAGGCACTTAAACAACTTGAATGTTTCCTCGCTCTTAAAATAGGAGTAATAGCAATAGCATCTACCTCACAGGGTTGCCAATAGGAATCAAATAAAATATGTAAAGAGTTTTGTCCTTTGAGAAAAGGATAGTACAGACATTAGCCTATTATTAAGTTGAAGGGAGGAAGAGTTCAAACCAATATAAGAAAGAACATTCTAATAATTAAAACTGTCCAAAAATAGAACTCTTCAGGAGTTAGAGTATTCTCCATCATTAGAAGACTTTATAGGATTGTAGATTTATAAATTTAGAACTGCAAGAGATCTTAGAGGTCATATAGTGTAAGCCCCTCATTTTACAGAAGGGGAAACTGAGGACCACTTAATTAAATGCCTTGCCAAAAGTCATACTCTTTGTAAGTGCCACACTCAAGATTTGAATAAGCTTCCCAGTTTCTACATTCAGATGCCTTTGCACAAGTACAACCACTTCTCAGGATTAGATGAAAAGGCAGGTCATAATTTAGGTAGGAATTAGACCAGATGAAAGAGGTGCTATGACAGAATAAAGAATACTGGAATGGGAGTTTGAAGATCCAATTTCAAATACCAGATCTGTTACGATGTGTGATCAAGAGTTCAGAGGGAATACTATTGTGTTACAAGAAACAATGAGTAGGATGCATTCAGAAAAAAAAAAAAAACTTAGAAAGACTTACATGAACTGATGCAAAATGCATATTGTGATATTATATGATGATCAACTGTGAATGGATTAGCTATTTTCAGCAATACAGTGATCTAAGACAATTCCAAAGAACTCATGATGAAAAATACTATCCATCCCCAGAGAAAAAACTGATGGAGTCTGAATGCAAATTGAGGCAAACTTTTTTTTAAAACTTTCCTAATTTTTCTTTTTTGGGGATGTCTATGTTTTCCTTTGCAATATGACTAATATGGAAATGTTTTACATGCTTGTACATATATAGCCTGTATCAAATTGCTTACCTTCTCCATGAGAGGAGAGGGAGAAAAGAATTTGGAACTCAAAATTTGGATATTATTTACATGTAATTGGAAAAATAAAACTCTTTTAAAAGATAATTAGGGGAGGGGCAGCTAGGTGGCACAGTGAATAGAGTGCCGGCCCTGGAATCAGAAGGACCTGAGTTCGGAGCCGGCCTCCGACACTTAATCCATACAAAGAAAAACCTAGCCGTGTAACCTTGGGCAAGTTACTTAACCCCAATTGCCCTAAAGGGGCGGCTAGGTGGCGCAGTGAGTAAGAGCGCCGGCCTCGGAGTTTGGATGACCCGAGATCAGATCCGGCCTCAGAAAATGAGCACCCACGCATAAATAATGACTAGCCGTGTAACCTTGAGCAAGTTACTTAACCCCAATTGCTTTAAAAAAAAAAAAGATAATTAGGGGGAAACGGGTTTGGAGGGCATGAGAACAAAGTGAACCTATCTCTTCCTAGGCTAGTGAGAAGTCTTTCAAATCTCATCCTTGCTCCTTGGACCACTAATGTGGAACTGATCACTGGATTGGTATTCAAAATGTGTCCAGCTAGGTAAAACCTGGCATAGTCTTTGAGAACATAGGACTATCATCATGCTACAACAAGCTGCTAGAATAGAACTTTGGTTAAGTTATTATTAATAATTTAAGAATTGCCAAAATGTGGGAGCCAAGATGGCAGAGTAGAAACAGCTTATCCAAGCCACTCTGCCCCCAGATTTCCTCCAAACTATGTAAAAGGGGACTCTGAACAACTTCTGGAGCTCCAGCACCCACAGAACAACACAGAGAAGCTAACCTCCCACTGAGGACAGCCCAGCAGCCCTGCAGGAAGGACCAGCGCAGTGGTCTGGGAGCTGGCAGTGCTCAGTGCTCAGAGCGTGGGGAGCTGAGCCGAGCCGAGCCCAGGTCCGCATGAGCTGAGGTTTTAGCCCCAGGGCGGCAGGGCCAGCAGCCGGCTGGAGAGACTCCAGAACACCAGCAGCTGTGGCGATTCCAGAATTATCAACATAGACATGCCTAGTACAAAGTGAGAGGTTAGTGCCCTATGGACTTTGGGACCAGTATTTGGGGAATGTGTCAGCTTCCTCCCCTGGGGGCTAGAAGCCTCTGAGGAGACACGCCATTTTGTAGTTTTCAGAGGCAGCTCCAGCTCCCAGCCTGTGAACTGTAGGGAGATCCAGAGATCAGTCTTGGGGGGTAATCGCTCTTGTTTTAATCTCCCTGGATCTGGATTGTGATCTGGGGTGGAGGTTGTGGGTGGGCTTCCAGCTTCCAGAAATAGAAGTTGTCCCCCACACGTTCCGGACGAAAATTCCCGTCTGGCAGCAGAGCCATAGTGTGGCAACAAGCCCAAAAGTCAAGTAATTAGGTGGCAACATACCAAGGCAAAGGAAACAAATTAAACAGAAAAATGAAACCCTGGACTCCTATTTTGGGGGCATAGAGCGGGAAAAGGACTGTGAGGTCAGAAGTCCTGCTCCAAAAGCCCCAGGGGAAAACATGAGCAGGTTGCAGGCCATAGAGGACCTTAAGAAGGACTTTAAAAATCAAATAAGAGAAGTGGAGGAAAAATTGGAAAGAGAAATGAGAAGGATGCAGGAAAAATATGAAATGAGGGTCAACAGCCTGACTGAGGAAAACAACACCTTAAAAAATAGACTGACTCAAATGGCAAAAGAGGACCAAAAGGGTAATGAGGAGAAGAATGCCTTAAAAAGTTGAATTTGCCAGATGGAAAAAGAATCTAAAAAGTTCACTGAGGGGGCGGCTAGGTGGCACAGTGAGTAGAGTGTTGGCCCTGGAGTCAGAAGGATCTGAGTTCAGATCCGACCTCAGACACTTAATCCACACACAAACAAAAACCTAGCTGTGTGACCTTGGGCAAGTTACTTAACCCCAATTACCCTCCAAAAAATGAAAATAAAAATAAAAATTAAAAAAGAAAAAAGAAAAGTTCACTGAGGAGATTCTTTCCTTCAGAGTTAGACTGGAGCAAATGGAAGCTAATGACTTTATGAGAAATCAAGATGCTGTTAAGCAGATCCAATCAAATGGAAGATTAGAAGGCAATGTGAAATATCTCATGGGAAAAACCACTGACCTGGAAAATAGATCCAGGAGAGACAATTTAAAAATTATTGGACTACCCGAAAGCCATGATCAAAGAAAGAACCTAGAAATTACCCTTCAAGAAATTCTCAAGGAAAATTGCCCTGATGTTTTAGATCCAGAGGGCAAAATAGAGGTTGAAAGAATCCACCGATCACCTCCTGAAAAAGATCCCAAAAAGAAAACTCCCAGGAATATTATAGCCAGGTTCCAGAATCCCCAGATCAAGGAGAAAATACTACAAGCAGCCAGGAAGAAACAATTTCAATATTGTGGAAACACAATCAGAATAGCCCAGGACCTGGCAGCTTCTACACTGAGGGATTGAAGGGCATGGAATATGATATTCCAGAGGGCAAAAGAACTGGGAATGGACCCAAGGGTCACCTACCCAGCAAAACTGAGTATTTTGTTTCAGGGGAAAATATGGTCATTCAGTGGAATAGAGGACTCTCAAGCACTTTCAAGGACTTTCTTGAGCAAAAAACCAGAATTGAATAGAAAATTTGACATCCAGACACAAGAAGGAAGAGATGCCTGAGAAGGTAATCAGGGAAAAGAAATCAAAAGGAACTTATCAAAGTTGAATTATTTACATTCCTATATGGAAAAGCAATAACTGTGACTGATGATATCTTTCTCATTATGAAAATAATGGAAGAAGGGTGTGTGGTCATATGAATACATATGTGAATGTGTGTGTATATGGTTACAGTTATATATGGATAGAGGGCATAGGTTGAATTTGTTGGGAAGGGATTATACTCAAGGGGTGAAATTATGAGGTGAGAGAGGAAAGTGGCAATAGGAGATGGGGAGAGACAGGGTAGGGTAAACTATCTCATGTAGAAGAAGCAAGGGGATGTGGCTGCAAGGGAGGGGGAGAATAGGAAGGCAAAAAGGCAAAACCACATTCTCATTGAATTTGGTTCAGGGAGAGAATGACATACATACTAAATGGGATATCTCAACCTACAGCAGAATAGGGGGAAGAGGGAGGAGAGGAGGGATGATGGATGGGAGGGCATCCTTGGGGGGAGGGGAGATTGGAAGTACCCACTATAGAAGAGGGACAGGATCATGTAGGGAATGGACCAGGTTGGGGGTGGGATGAGTGGGAGGGAATTATAAGCAGCCTTGTACAATATATCTACTATGATAATGTTGTGCATAGCTAGACATGTACAACATATACTGAATTACTTATCTCCCCAGAGGGAATGGGTGACAAGGGAGGAAAGAAATGGATCTGAAATTCAAGGTCTTAAGATTAAATGTTTCAAATATACATAAATACTATTATTAATACTCTTTTGCTTGTAATTGGGAGATAAGATGTGCAGGCATTGGGACACAAAGATTCACCTTCCTCCAATGGAAAATTCGAAGGGAGTATGGGAGAAGGTATGGGAGAGAGCAGATTGGAGGAAGCGATATTTTGCGGGACTGCTATTCTGGGAGGGTGGGTAGGGGAAAAACAGGGGGAGAAAATGATTGTAACTCAAAATCTGGCGGAAATGAATGATGTAAAACAGCAGTTAATAAAGCATTTGTTTAAATATAAAAAAAGAATTACCAAAATGTCACAAAACATAGGCAAAATGAAGGATGAAACGAATCTAATGATTGGAACTTTAAAGAAAGATATTGTTTGTTTTTTTCCCCTCTCTTCTTCCAGTAGTGGGGCTTTAGTATTGAAGGTAGATGGCTAAAAAGAAAGTGTTCTCTGCTATTGGAGGATAGTATAAAGATCCCTATAAAGACTCAGGTTTAGATCTTGTCATGGCCCTTGAATTCACTCTTAACTAGAGTTCAAATAACATCCTCGGGTACTGGGATGTCCTCTGAATTAAGACTAATTTGAATTCTGGTCTCAGTTTGGCCTGTCACTGTTTCATGACTTTGAGAAAAATTGTTTGAAATTCTCTAAGCCAATAAGATAAAAAAAGAACTATAAACTTGGAAAAGATCTTATTTGCCCTCTGTTGCAAATCCATGATTTTACAACTTTAGTAACTGAGGTACAGAAAGAATAAATGATTTACCTAAAGTTGCAGCTAGTGTCTTGAGATCTGACTTCGGAACCCAGGTCTACCATTAAGTCACTCTTTGACCTTGAGCAAATCATTTAACTTCTTTTGACCTTGGTTTTCTTATCTGTAAAATTAGAGGATCAAACTAGATTATCTTTGAAAGCCATCCAAAAACATTATAGATTTAGAGCTAAAGAGACTTCAATGGTCCCAGCAGTTCAAATTCCCTCATTTTACAGATGGGAAAACTGGGGCCCATAAGGAGATTTAATGACTTGTTCTAGGTCACATAAGTACTATAAATGACAGAGGTAGGATTTGAATTTGGGTCCTCTGACTCCAAATGCAATGTTCTTTTCACAAAACAAAAACAAAAACAAAAAAACCAAGGTATCCATAGTCTGTCTTTCTATTACACTAAGCTGTCTGTTTCCTCATCAGGAAAAACAAACAAAAATACTTGTCTTGTTTATCTCATAGGGCTATCATGTGAATGAAATTAAATAGCACAGACAAAAGCATTTCAAAAACTAAAACACAAAATGGAGCTAAAATCTTAGGAGAAATACTATTTTGTTTCTCAAATGACTTGTTCCTCTTTAATGTCTTCTCAGTTCCTACTATCTTTTTCCTTGAAGGCCTACTAAATGGGCTTCCTATGCTTTTGATGCTGATTTGGCTTCTACTCTCAGCATTCCTGTCACTTTCACCAATGCCTTGCTAACATCACCCTTTTGTCTTTTGCTCAGCTCTGTAGGAAAACAAACCTCTCTGTGCCTATAGAAGCAACTTCAGTTTTAAGAGGAATTTTCTACCTTTCTTTTTTGTATAGGATTAGTTCAGTCATCTAGACTCCCATGATAAGTCTTTCCTTGATTGTGTCCAAACTCAGGGATGGGGAACATGGTATCTCTAGGCCACATGTGGCCTCTAGGTCCTTGGGTGGCCTTTAGATTGAGTCCAAGTTTTACAGAATAAATCTTTTTATTGAGGGAATTTGTTCTGTGAAGTTCAGATTCAGCCAAAAGGCTACACTTGAGGACCTAGAGGGTTACATGTGACCTTGAGGTCACAGGTTCCCCACCTTTGTAAATACAGCCAACTAAATTCAAAATGCAATTTAAGGTTTCAATTTAAATCTAGCTAAAATTAAATGGAACCAGTTTAAATGTGTCATTTTATACCTTGTTCAAAATTTCATGTTTCAATCCAAGGATTCATTGCTGATTGTTTTAATAGTGAGAGAAAATGAGGAAATAGAGAGATATTTCACAGCATAAAACAAACTTCATTTTTTTTCCAAAAGCTTGTTACAAAGTTTATAAAACAGGTAGTTATAACTCTATAGCCATCAAAATAGGGGATCAGAGGAAATCAAAGTCAGACTTATAATGAAAGAGATATATAGAAGATATTCAGAAAAATAAGTGAGCACATTCTCAAATATAGAGAGTGTTGGAGAGAGTTGGTACAATTTAAAATATAATGGTAGTAAGGCATGTGTAAGTAATGGTAGTAAGTACATGTGTGGCCAAGGAAACTTATACCTCAGGTACTATAGGACCTTAATAATCTTTTTCCTGTCATTGCGTGCTTCTCTCAGGTAGAGCATCTGTATGAGATGGGATGCTTATCTAAATCCCTGAGTCTTTTCCTCTCTGTAACTCAACTATAGACTTCCACAGCTAGTTTTCTCTTTAATCCATAGTGGTCACTCTTCTCTGTTGTTAAAGGCCATAGTCTTTGGAGTTTGTTTTTTTTTTTTACTCCTACCTATATATTTGTATCTTTGCTCCGTGATGGATGAAACATTTCCTAGTAGGACAGTAGACCTGCTGTAAGATGCTGTGACTGATGGAAAGGGGAGAGAAAAGAAAATGCCTCCCCATCACCCTCTGTTAGAATAATAAAGCTAACTCTGATCAATACAATGATCCATGACAATTCCAAGGCTCATGATGAAAAATGCTATCTTCCTCCAGAGAGAAAACTGATGAACTCTGAATGCAAATTGAGGCATTTTTTTCCATTTCCCCCCACTATCTTTGTTTTTCTTTTGTTTTTGCAACATGGCTAATATGGATGCATGTTTTGCATGACTATATACATTATAGATATATTGTTTGCCTTCTCAATAGAGGAGAAAAGGGCTAAAGGTGGGAGAGGATTTTGGAAATCGATTTTTTTTAAATGTGTAAAAAAAAAGAAAATGTAACAGAAAAAAAATTAATAAATTTTCAAGGAAAAGAAGAAAAAAAGAATAGCAATGTTACTCCCTTTCTTGACTATCTCTTCACTGCTTTCAGAGTTGAAAGAGAGAATTAGCAATATGCTAATTCCTGTCCTCATGAAAGTTAATCTAATTTTTCTTTAGATGATATTAAAACATCTTTAAGACTTGGTTAGCTCAGGTGATTGAGGGATTAGACTGTGGAGCTTATTTCCTGTGCCTAAGCAGCAAACACACCTGAGAAGAAAACAGCCATGAAGAGTTCCAGTCTCCCTCTCCAATGCTTCAGTGATGGATCGTGATAGGCAACTCAGTCAGTGGAATTATGCTCAGATGAATCAACTTGAGGGGTCCTCAGTGCCTAACCTTGTTAAATATCCTCCTGCTCTGACTAGGTAAATCTTTTTGTGTTAACTTATGAATGACTTACAAATGTCTCATTTTTTTAAAAGCAATTGGGGTTAAGTAACTTGCTCAAGGTTACATGGCCAGTCATTATATATGTGTGGGTACTCATTTTCTGAGATCAGGACCAATCCTGGGTCCTCCTGACTCCAGGCTGGCGCTCTTACTCACTGTGCCACCTAGCCGCCCCTAAATGTCTCATTATTTTGTCCCAATATAAAACCTAAGGTACTAGGGCACTAACATGAATTAGGCCCACCCTAGAAAAGCCCTATAAGATCATGGACTATCTTTTGCCAGCCAATGGCCATCTGCTATTTTTAAAATCAGGGCCCAGGACTTCTGAGGAAAGGAAGAACTTTATACTTCAAGATATAAGAAGACATTTTAAAACTTTGCATTTTTAACATTAATATCTTTTACTTATGTTATCTGCCCCTTATTTTTTAGAATTACATCAACTATGCTGATGGAAGGAAGGAATAAACTCCCTCTAACCCACTGCTACATATATTATATTTTTGTACTCATCCAAATGAGGGGCAGAAATATCTGAAAGGGCAAATTTTGAAACTCCAAATTCTGAAGCAACATTTATCACAGGCTTAGGACAGTTTACTTGTAGTTTACAAAAACACAATAATACATAAAATGGCTTTTTTATTCCCTTCCTCTAAGGGGAATGCTGTGCTGATATTAAGAAAAAGTAGTATTTTTGAGGCAGCTGAAACAATTGCTTTTTTTTTTTACAAAGGTCTCCAGCAAGTTTAATTTCAATGACCCCTTTTTAAAAAAGGCTACAGTGCTTAAGATGTCACAATGGCTCCCTATTGCCTCTGGGATAAAATATAATTCTTCTTTACCTGACATTTAATGCCCTTTGCATCAGATCTAGACTACCTTTCTATATTTACTTCCTATTCTATATTTACTTCCTCAATACTCTACATCCCAGCTAAAAGGACCACCTTATTTAATGTTCCCCAAACATGAAGCTATGTCATCCACCTTAATGTCTTTTCACAAGCTATCTATTCCTCACATATGGAATGCTCTCCCTACTCAACTCTTCTTTCTCTTGGTATCTGCAGTTGCCTTCAGGGATCATTTAAAGTGCAATTTCCTATACAAGGATTTTCCTGGATGTTAATACTCCCTGAAATTACGTAATATGTATATTTAGTTTGTATATGAATTAAATTTACTTGTCTGTGTATATGTTCAATCCCCCAAATAGAATATAAGATCCCTGAAGGTAAGGGCAATTTTGTTTCTGTTCTTGTGTCCCTGGAACGTAACAAAGTGCTTTGTACCTAGTAGACACTTAATGGTGCTTGTAGGGTTAGATAGAGAGACAGGAGAATATGGTAGACCCTATAGATGATGCCAAAATTTTCTATCTGGAATTATTAGAAATTAAATCACTAAATAAATGAGAATCAAAACATCTCAAGGGATCATAAAAGAGGAAGAAACTGCAAGAAATTAGGCCATGCCTTTAGATTAGAGTAGAAGCAGGTATACAATTCTGAAAACTCTCCCAGAGAAACCATTCTTATTTTTAGTGACTTGACTTACTGTTTGATGATCTACATGTCTGGAAGTCCTTTCTTATAGCTAACCTATGTCCCTAATGCTGCTGTTGAAGCCTTTTCTGTGATCCTCAGTGGACAGCTAGAACAGCTGGTCAATATCATGCTTATAATAGCCACTGATATTCTTGAAATTACATTACCCTTGGGTTTGCATTTTTCCATGCTAAATAATCCCCACTCATTTAACCTTTCCTCAGAGGTCCTATTTTTCAAACATTTCATCATTTTTGTTGATTGCCCTGGAACCACTCCAAACCTTCTATCCTTTTAAATATATGGTTCTCTCAAATCAGCACAGTGCTTGATTAAAGGCCTTCCCACTGCCAAGCATGCTGGGAGGATTATTTCCTGTCTTAGCATGTTACCCCACTTACTAACACAAACCTGTAGACATCAATAAAGAATAAGGCCTGGGCCCTGATTTAAACAACAACAACAACAACAACAACAACAACAACAACAACAACAACAACCTTCAGTCCAGTCTACAAGTACTTGTTCAAGGTCCTGATGGCTTAGACATGCCTCTTGTAATTGCTATGGATATTGCCCCCTGATCTTGCCCAGTAGGTGTTCTAAGTAGACTGATATTAGAGTGAGAGGAAATTGGGATGCAATGAAATTTGTCTTTAAAGCCTTCCCATCATGCTTTTCAGGTATCTTTTCTTCTTTATTAGATTTCTTTCTCTAGGCACACAGTTTTTCAACAGTGATCCTATATTCAACTCACTGATCATTTATTAAGTTCTTACTCTGTGGAAGGTGCTGAGGATAGAAGGATAAGAATGAAATAATCCCTGTCCTCAAGGAACATGTATTCTAAATAACATTTACACAGAGAAGTAAATACTATAAAATACCCAGAAAGTCATGTATGTATACACATATATGTACACATACACACATTATATATATAGTATGCATATACTTATAGACTTATATGTATGTGTGTATATGTATACATATATGTATGTAATGTGTGTATCTATATATACATGTGTGTATTATGTCCAGATCTATGATTCTGTTGGTATAGTAAACTCCAGGCAAAGAATCCCCCCTCTAGTACTCCACCAATGTGAAAATGCATATAATTTGAGAGATCAAAGGATTTGCCCAGGATAACCCAGCTAGTATGTGTTAGAGTCAGGAGTGAAACTTAGGTCTTCCTAAGTCTGAGGCCAGCTCACCATCTACAATACCACATCATCTTTCAAGTATAATATCTACAAAATAAATAGGATATAGGACTTGGGGGTGGGGAGAGGAATCAGGAAATGTCTCTTGAAGAAAATAGCATTTGTACTAAGCCTTGAAGGGATCTAGGTTTCCTGAAGCAGGGAGCTGTCATAGCTTTATGAATAAAGATCAAAGGACATAAGCAAAAGATGTTTAAAAAATAGACTTGACAAGACTTGGCAACTTAATTGACAGAATATTTAGTTCTGGTCTTTGTATCCCAAGCACCTACAGAGTCTGACACATAGTAGGCATTTAGTAACTGGTTATAGACTCATTAATCAAATTGACTATATTATAATTGCTGACACCTGAAGGTGAGGATTGTAGAAAATAAAGTAGAAAATGAGAAGTGAATTGAGATGGTAAGAATAAGGCATCAGAATCGGCAAGTTGACTTTTTGAACCTTACTATAAAATGCAAGAGTGATGCTATGGACAGGGATGGTGTACAGCCAGGGAAGGCCAGAGAGAATATATTTCACTGGACATCGATTAAGAAATGAGTGGAATCATGACAGTTCATATAACTAGCAAGAGAAGCATACACCTTGGTCAAAAACTACTGATTAGAAAGAAGGGGTAGAATGTGATAGAATCTCTTGTGTAGAAATCTATGAGTCCCAGGAAAGTGTTCAGGTGGGAATGGAGGGAGGCATTTAGAGATGGAAAAGGTATTTATCATAAGTCAATATGGATTCAAATCACACTGAACTAAATTTGTTTCTTTTTGTAGAAAGTTTACTAAATAACTGCATAAAAGAATGCCACACACATAGGATACCTAGACATCACCAAAGTATTTAACAAATTCATGAAATTCTAGTGGGCAATATAAAAACATGGACCAGATGATTATACAATTAAGTAGGTTCAGAACTGGCTGACTTGGTGAACCTAAAGTGTGTTGACTGATGGATCAATGGAAGTCTGAAGGAATAACTCTAGTGGAGTGGCGCTGACATCTATCTTTGGTCTTCTTGCAAATTTTTGTCACTTATTTGTATGAAGTCATATACGACCTACTGATAAAATTTGAAATAGCACCATCATGAGAGAGATAGGTGACATATGATTTCAAAAGGGTCACAAAGATGGGCTGAATCTATCAAGGTGAAATTTAACAACAGCAATAATAATATCTAGCATTTATATAGTGCTTTAAGGTTTGAAAAGTACTTTACATATCATCCTAACAACAATGTTGATATTTAAGTGCTATCCTTACCCTCCTTTTTACATATAAATAAACAGGATGAGAGAAGTAACTTTCTCAGGGTCACACAGCTGGTAAATATCTTAGGTAATATTCAAATTTAGATCTCCTTGATTCCAAGTCCAGCACTCTATCCAATATACTACTTGTTGTGCCATATTTATAGAAATAAATGTAAGTAGGCATGGAGTCACATGAGGAAGAAAAGGGAATAAACATTTATATCACCCTGTGTTAAGCAGTTTCCAAATATTTCAATTAATCCCCACAATACCTCTATGAAGTAGTTATTATTATTACCCCTATTTTGCATTTGAGGAAACTGAGGAAAACAGAGGTTAAGTGAGTTTCCCAGAATAACATAGCCAGCAAATATCTGAGGTCAAATTTAACTGGGGTCATCCTGATTCCAGGCCCTATCCACTATACCACCCACTAACAAGTTGGAGGAATAGATATTTCCTCCGGTCATCCTGGCCTCTCAAAACTCCCCCAAATAGGAATTAAGCTCCAAAGATAAAGCAACTTCAGTTCTCTCCATATTCTAAGATGTCCTGAAGTGGAAAGGTTAAAAAAAAATAACCATGAACTGATACCTACCCTGAGTTCACAGAGGACCCATCAACCTCCACACTATAAACAGTGAAGCTTCACTAGTCAATGGAATTGACTATGGGGCTAGGTGGCACAGTGAATAGAGCACTGTCCCTGGAATCAGGAGGACCTGAGTTCAAATCCAGCCTTGTACACTTAACACTTACTAGCCACATGACCTTAAGCCCTCCCCTCCCCCCTCTAAAAAAGCAAAAAAAAAAAAAGTTTAAAAAAAATCCTCAAGCTCTTGCCCCTGCCCCGCCCCCATTCCAGTGTCAAGCATATATTAATTCCAGGCTTTGGAACTTTTCTGGCTCCTCAGAGGCCAGCACTATAGCATTATTCTATGCTGTAGGTGAGTGCAGAAGGGAAAAGGTAACACGTGTCTGGGGTTAAAATAGAACTTCATGTCCCACCCCAACCTCCCCTCCTCCCAGAGACTTAGAGATCTAACCTCCAAATGGCAGGACTCAATCCCAGATACAACAGCAAGGCTCTGAATAACCCCATCAGAGAACTCAGCAATAAGGAACAAGATACGACATCATGGAGGAGGGGGAGACAGGAGTTGCAGTGAAGGGGTGTGCAGTACTCAACTAAGCTTAAAAGAGCTCAGGTTCCAGCTGGGGACAGTTCTGTAACACCCCTCCACATAGACCCCCTTCAGTCACTTGGGGCAGAGGTCTATGCTGGTCAACTGTGAAATGCAGGGAGAGAGAGAGATGCTTTAAGCAGCCCTAAAGGAAACCACCATCAGAAGAAAAGGAATCAGAAAGCGAGCAACAGAGGAAAATGAGATGAAAAAGATTGAAATTATCAAAGATAAAAAAAGACCTTGAACATAGGTAGATAAATCAATGGGGAAAACATTGACAGAAGAACAAAATATGGCTCCCAAATCTATTAAATGAGATCAGTCATCTATGAAAAAATGCTTCAAAACCAAGGAAAATAATCCAACATTAATGAGACAAAGGAACCTGTGGAATTTGAGAACATAGATTCACAACACACTGTTCCTGAGTAGTTCAAAAGAGAAATGGCAATGACAAAAGCAGAATTTATGGCCTACAAAGTAAAAATAACTGGCAGAACAGAAAAAACTTGAATCTTCAACGGCAAGTCTTTATCAGAGAAACAAAAGAAAGAACCACTGATTAGTAATGCAAATACACGGAAGTAAGGAACTATCTAGTAGAAGAGAAGCAGAAAGCAGTAACATTAAAAGAAAATATGTTCTCTATACAATAAAATATGTATTAATCTTGAAGACAGGATCCAAAGAGATAATCTGAGGATTATAGGTCTCCCAGAAGGACATAAGAAGTCAAAATCCCAGAACACAATAATACAAGAAATGATGCAAGGCAACTGTCTAGAAATAATAAACACAGAAAATAAAATACTAATACAAAGAATCCATAGGTTGCCTCCAGAAAAAAAAAAAACAAACTCAGGACTGAAAATTCCAAGAAAAATAGGGATAGATTTTAACAATTTAAATCAGAAATGACAAATGTTGAAGGGGATGTGGGAAAATGAGGACATTAATGGATTGTTGGTGGAGTTGTAAACTAGTCCAATAATTATGGACAACAATTTGAAACAATACCAAAAGGCCTAGAAAACTGTGCATACCCTTTGACACAGCAATACCACTATTAGGTCTATATCCCAAATAGATGAAAGAAAAGGGAAAAGGACCTATATGTACAAAAATATTTTTCTTTGCAGTGGCAAAGAATTAGAAATTGAGGAGATATCCATCAATTGCAGCATGGCTGAAGAAGTTGTGGTATATAATTGTGATGAAATACTACTGTGTGATAAGAAATGACTTTGGGAGAGTAGATCACCAGCAGCTGTGGCAGTTTCCAGAATTATCAATCCATAAATGAAATGACACAAGCAGGATAGTTTCAAAAAAACCTGTGGAGACCTATGTGTATTGATACAAAGTGAAGGGAACAGAGCCAGGAAAATATTGTACACAGAAATAACAATATTATAAGGATAATCAATTGTGAAAGACTTAGCTACTCCAATCAAGATAATAATCCGGAACAATTCCAAAGGACTGAGGATGGAAAATGCTTTTTACCTTTAGAGAGAAAACTGATGAACACTGAGCACAGATTGAAGTATATACATATTTTTTTTCTTATTGGTTTTTTTTTATCTGTGTTTTCTTTTACTACCTGGCCAATATGGAATATGTTTTGCATAACTTCACATGTATAAGTGATATCAAATTGCTTGCCTTCTCAAGGAAGGAAGAGGTGCAGAGGGACGGAGAGAATTTGGAAATTTAATTTTTTTAAATGAATGTTAAAAGTTTTACATGTAAATTGGAAATATTTAATGAAATAAATAAAACATATTAGAAAGAAAACAAAAATAGATGGAATTTAATTCAAGAAGTTTTACAAGTGACCAGGATAAATACTATCAAATACAAAGAAAAGGAAATTAAATAATCCAAGACTATTATGCATTCCCCAAAAAGCACAAGAAGGAATTAAATTAAATAATGTGTCCTGAAGAGCAATGTAGTTTAGGTTACAACCCAGAATGATTTGCATTGCAAATCTGAGCTTAACCATAAATGAAAAAGATGGACATTCAATAATAAAGAGGTATGAAACAATTATACAAAGATAATCAGAACTGATGAGATCATTTTCTTCTCAAACACTCCAGATAACAGAAATGCAGGACTAATACATAAATACACTTTCGGAGGGAAACAACAACAACAGAGTGATGATAGAGAGACCAGTAAGAGACTTCTTGGGGCGGCTAGGTGTCACAGTGAGTAAGAGCACCGGCCCCGGAGTCAAGAGGACCTGGGCTCAGTTCAGGCCTCAGAAAATGAGCACCCACACATAAATAACTAGCCCTATAACCTTGAGCAAGTTACTTAACCCCAATTGCTTTAAAAAGAGAGAGACTTCTTTCTAAATGTATACAAGGAGAGAAGGGTAAAAGTGGAAGTTCGGTGGAGAAGTAAGACTTGACATTATAGATAGAACTTCAGGACACCCTACCTATATCTGATTCAGTGTTTTATGGTTGGTTTGCTTTTTTACTTTTTCTGGGACTACATTATAAAATGGGAGGGCAAATGAATGGGGGCATGGAAGAAAGTGACAGAGGAGAGTATATTTCATGTTGGGTTCAAATCAAAGGTTATCAGTGAAAGGGAGGTGACCCCTGTGGTCTCTTAAAAAGAGAAGAAGCTATAGGTTGATGGGTAAGAAGTAAGGGGAAAATTTTTAAAAAGGGGAGTAAATAAAGAGGGAATCTTTGTTTTGGTTCTGGGAAGGTGTCGCACTGATGAATGTCCCTGTGAAAAGAAAGGACTTCATATTAGGTTTTATGTGGGACATCTAATGCTTGAAAAGACTTATCTTGCTTTAGCAAAGGCAGAAGGTGTTGGAAGTCTTGGTAGCAAATGTTCAAAAGAAACATGAGGTGCACAAATTTAGAGGCATTTCCATCACACACACACACACACACACACACACACACACACACACACACACACACACACACACACTATACATTGACTCCAACGTATATGATGCCATTTTAGTCCTTTTCAATTATAAAGGACAACAGTGAGTCATATAGAAAGAGGATATGGGAGTGAGTCAATTATGTTGAGACAACATGCCAAGATCTGTGGGATGCAGCCAAAGCAGTTTGTTCAGTCATTTTTCAGTTGTGTCATCAATAAAAGAAAGAAAGAGTTGGGAGGGCAGAGCCAAGATGGTGCTGTAGAAGCAGGAAAACTCCTTGCACTACCCCCATAACCACCTAAAATACCTACAAAATATGACTCTAAACGAACTTTAGGGTTACAGAACCCACAAAGTGACAGAGAGAAACAAATCTCCCACTGAAGGCAGCCTAGCAGGCTGGAAGGAAGGGTCCACCTTGGAGGTGTTTTATTTTGTGTGTTTTGGGGTTTTTTTTTTTGTGTGTGTATGGTTTTTTTAGGGCCTGACCTCTCCGGTCCCATTAGATCAGACAGCTATGAGGCTGTCTCATACTCAGCCTGACACTCTGAGGTTCTCAGTCCAGTTTGGTTTTGTTGGAGAACATGGACCTGGACTTAGCTTCTGAAGAATGGAGGACAAGGGCAGACACCCCATCCAAAAGTGTAAGCCAGATTCTTTCAATTCTCTAGTCTCTAGGGAACTGGGAAAACTTGAGGTACTTTTTTGTGCATTTTGTTTTGTTTGTTTTTCAAGGCTTACCCCCAAACATTCCTTTATAGAGGAAGGGACTTCCAGGCCCTATGACTGTAGCTCATAAAAGTTCACCTTTGGGTTGCCTTTTACAACATTGGGAAAAATTTAGTTTCTCTGGAGAACATAAAAAGGAAAAGTTGGTGTTTTTTTGGCAACACTGGCCTCAGTATCATTTAGAGGGCCATGAGTGGTGGACTGTTTTGGGGACTTTAAAAGATAATACTCTCTTGCAGTTAAAATTATACTGTGGCAGAGAAGAAAGATGGATAGAAATTGCCTACTTAATGGCCTTCATTGAACTTTCTAGGAACATGGTTCTCAGGAAAGATTGTGAGATGCTTGAAGCTACAGCCCCTCCCCCCTCATTGCCTACTGCTCAGGTCTTAGTCACAGGTCTTGCTACAACAGCTCCCCCAGCCTCTCTTGCTGCTCCCCAACCCTTTTCGCCTTGGTTTCCCTTCCCTTATCCTCTAGCCCAACATCCCTTGTTTCCTACCTCCTACATTATCCATATCTCCTACCCTGCTTCTCCTGCCATGGCCCCTCCCCCCTCAGTAACCCCTGATCAGGTCCCAGCCACTAGTCTTGCTGAGGTGCCTCTTCTGTGGCCCCCTCCCCCTGAGATGAGATTCAGGCCTCAGGCTCTACCCCTACAGCAGTCTTTGGGGTACCTCCTCTTTGAACATCTTCCCCTCCTCAGGTGTCAGCTGATCTTCCCCCTTGCCAGCTAGATCCCCCAGTTTTGCAGTCTGATCCAATTCAGCCAGCACCCCCCCCCCAATCACTCCCTCACAGGAAGTGGGAGTTCCTATCTCCCTTCCAAAGCCCCTGTCCCCACTGCACCTTCAGGACTTTTTCCCCTAAGGGAAGTGGTTGTCTCATCTGGTGGGACAACTAGAGTGCATGTTCCATTCTCCATTTCGGATCTCATCCATGTTAAAGAAATATTGGGGAGGTTTTCTGAAGATCCCACAAAGTTTATTGACAGCTTCAGAGATTTGCATATCCTCTTCTCTACCTGTTGTTCCACTGAAGAGAATGGGAGAATCTGGGAACAAGCCCCCAAATTTGGGGATTGTTTGCCTAGCAATGACCCCAGAAAATACCCCCTAGGAACAGCTGCTATTCCCACTAGTGACCCAGGATAGGATTTCCAAAAGCCTTAGGATAGCAGAAAGAGACCATATGATACTTTGCCTGTTAGAAGGCCAAAGAACTTCATTTCAAAAGCAAGTAAATGATCTGAAGATGAGGGAGGTTACTCAGAGAGAAAGGGAAAAAAACCCTGCTCTTTCCCAAGACCGACTGATAGAAGCTATTAAAAGGCATACGAATTTAGATCCTTACTCTATAGAAGGGGCAGCAATCCTTAACATATATTTCATTAATCAGTCTGCCCCAGATATTAGGAGGAAACTGTAGAAATTGGTGATGGCACCCCAAACACCTCAGGCCCAAGTGCTGGAGATGGCCTTCAGAGTCTTTAACAACAAAGATTTGGGCTGAGCCACAATGAAAGGCTTATGGCCTCAGGCAAATTCCTCATCAAATGGGAAGATTCAGAGTTCAAGGGGGTTCCCAGAGCCTGTACCTCATCAAAAACAGCTAACATTAAGATAGCAGAAAATGAGGGGGAAACATATTTGCAGCAAGTTTCTCTAATAAAGGCTTAATTTTGCCATATATTGGGAGTTGATCCAAATTTATTTTTTAAAAAAGCCATTCCCCAACTGATAAAAGGTCAAAGCATAAAAAAAGTTTTCAAAAGAAGAAATCAAAACTTTCAATTGTCACATAAAAATATTCTAAATCAGTATTGATAAGAGAAATTCAAATTAAAACAGCTCTGAGTTACCACCTCACAAGTATCAGATTGACCAACTTGACCAAAAAGGGAAAAAGACAAATGCTGGAGGGGATATGGAAAAATAGGTATACTTTAATGCATTGTAGAAGCTGTGAACTAATTTGGAACAATGCCCAAAGGCTTATTAAATTTTGCATACTCTTTTATTTAGCAATGGAACTACTTGGTTTATATCCCAAAGAGATCAAAAAAAGAAAGGAAAAGGACCTATTTGTATAAAATATTTATATAGCAGCTCTTTTTGTGGTGGTAAAGAATTAGAAACTAAGGTGAATGCTTATCCATTTGGGAATGATTTAACAAGTAGTCTTGACCACTCTGAAACTCATAGATTGGACTCCAATAAGTCCCTGCCCAAGCTCTACTTAATGCCTATGTTTTGGGCCTTCCTTGTTTAAACTGAATGTCAATGGTAACTGACTTGCTAACTTTGGTAACAATGGTAACTTTCTCTTTGGAAGAGCAACCCTGAGGGTCTTCCCCTACCAGCTTGATTTTTTTCCTTTTCTTTTTTCTAATTAAGGGGACCAAGCCTTGATTCACTCACTTCTTAAAGAGGCCTATTCACCCAAGGGGCTTTACCTCACTCTAAGTGAGTACCTGAAAAGGCCTTAGCCCTAAATTGGTCAGGGTGCCCCATTGCACCCTGGGTCATCTCCAGTCATCCTGATGAATAGCTGGTCACTGCATCCAGATGGCTGTGGAGGAGAAAGTGAGGCTGGTGACTTTTCATAGCCCTCCCTCACTCAAATCAAAGTCAACTGCAAGTCATGTCATCATTTCCCCAATGCCATGGTCCTACTCGAAAATGAAGGACAAACACAACAACAAGTTGTGTTATATTACTGTGATGGAATATTATTATTCTATAATAAATAATGAGTAAGAGGGTTTCTGAAAAAACCTAGGAAATCTTATATGAATAGTGCAAAGTGAAGTGAGAAGAACCAGGAGAACATTGTACACAGCAAAAGTAATATTGTAAAAATGATCAACTGTGAAAGACTTAGCTACTCTGATGAAGGCAATGATCCAAGATAATTCCAAAAGACTTGTGGTGAAAATGCTATCAACCATCAGAGAGAGAAATGACAGACTTTCAGTGTAGATTAAAGCATACTTTTTCCACTTTCTTTATTTTTCTTGCTTTTTCCTAAAGGGTTTTTTTTTTCCTTTTGCCCCACGGCTAATGCAAAAATATGTTTTGCATGAAAAAAAGTCTTTAAGCAGGAAAAAAGTACAGAACAGAACAAATGACTGGAAAACTAGAGACTTTTGTCTTATGGCATTTTCTAAATGGGACTACAAAGTAGTTTACACATTTCTCAAAACCAAATGGAACTTTCACCAAAAAAAGATCAAGTATTAGGGTGTGCAAACAATTGCAAATAAATATAAAGGGACAGAAATTGTAAATATATCCTTTACAAACCATAATTCAGGAAAGTGATCATTAGTTCATGGATCCCCAAAAAAGACATGGACCCAACTGGACTCTTAGCAGTGAAATCCCAACTAATAAATAGATCAAGGAACAAATCAGAAATAATAATCACATGAAAGAAAACTACAATAATGGAATAATGTATCAAAATTTCTGAGATGCAGCAGAAACAGTCCTTGGGGAAAAAATAATACCCCTATAAATATACATCAACAAAATAAATAAGAGAGAATTAATGAACTGAATATGTATTTTAAGAAATTAGAAAGCCATCACATAAACAAACCTAAAATAAGCCCAGAAGAGATATTAAAAGTTAGAAGAGAAATAAATGAACTGAGGGGGAAAACATAGAAATGGTAACCATAACTAAAGGTTTATTCTTTGAAAAAACTAATAAAATTGAAAAATTTAGCTAATCTCATTAAAAGGGGGGCAGAATATTAATCAATAAAAGAGAAAATGATCGAGATCAAACCACAACAAAACCAGAAGAAATAAAAAATATTATCAAAATATATAGTTATATGCTAACAAAACTGAAAATAAAAAAGAAATAAAATATCTTCAAAAATATAATATAATATACACAAACTACCAGATGACCAGATAAAAATAAATCCAGTCTCAGAAAAAGAAATACAGTTAGCTGTAAAGGAACTACCAAAGTAAAAACAAACAAGCAAAAAACAAATCCTCTGGTCCTTGTGGATTCATAAGAAAATTCTATCAAACTTTAAAAAAGAATTAGTATAGATGTACCACAAATTATTCTCAGAAATATAGAAAGCACCCTATCAGAACCTTTTCATGGGACAAGTCTTAGACTCGAAAGGATAAAAGAAAAACAGAAAGAAAACTATAGACCAATATCATTAATGAATATTGACTCAAAAGTTTTAAACAAAATCCTGTCAAACAAATTATGATGATTAATTCAAGAAATCATTCATTATGACCAAGTGGGATTTATAACAGTGATGCAAGAATGGTTCAGCATTAGGAAAACAATCAACCTAATTAATCATATTAAGAACCAAAACATACAAAACTACATGATTATCTCAACAGATACAGAAAAGGCCTTTGATGGACAGCACTTATGATTTTTTTTAACAAAACACCTTACAAAGTATAGGTATAAAAATATGTTTTTAAAAATATCGCAAAAATATCCAAAACCAAAAAGAAGCATCATATTCAATAGAGTTACAGTAGAATTTTTTCCAATAAATATGGGAGTGAGGCAAGGACATACATTCTCCCCACTATTTGGTATAATTCTGTAACTGCTAACAACAGCAATAAGACAAGAGAAAGAAATTAAAGGTATAAAGACAGATAAAGAGTAGATAAAACTATCTGTTTGCTGACATTATAATGACATAATGATATCATATAATGATATGAGAGAAGAAGAGAGGAGAGAAAGGAAGAAGGGACAGAGAGATAGAGAAAGGGAGAACACTTTAAACAAGGAAGACTCAAACAATAGAACCAAATAAACAAATGTTTAATCATGTTGGAAACACAAATTACCCAGGGAAAAATCTCCTTGTTTTATTTTTTTTTAACTCCCAGAAAAACTAAAAATCAATCTGGCAGAAATTAGGCTTAGATAAACACCTTATATTCCATAATACATTCTAAATGGACATGTGACATTAATATTAAAGATCATATTACAAAAAATTAAATAACAAAATATCTTTAAAAGACATATACCTCTCACAGCTATATGTATGAAATATATTTATTTAACCAAATAAGAAATCAAAGCAATTGTAAAAGATAAAATAGATAACATTGATTACCTGACTGAAAAGTTTCTGTGTAGATCAAATTAATGCCTCTAGGATAATTAAACAAGTAGTTGAATGGGGGAAAAGACCCAAAACTTTGTATTAAATTTCTTTAATAACAGCTTGGTATCCTAGATATAAAAACAATTAATAAAAACATATGCACACATATGAAAATGCATGTGAATATATATACATATATGTATGTGTAACTAATAATCATTCCTCAATAGATAAAGAAGTCAAAAATACAAACATTTCTCAAAAGAATTGTAAAATACTCATTACATCACGAAAGAATGTCCCAAATCACTAATAATAAATACAAATCAAAACAACTTTGAGGTTTCACTTCACACCTTACAAATTCTCAAAGATGACAGATAATGACAATATTCAATGTTGGAGAGGGTGTAGAATGATAACTATACTACTGTGAAATAATATAACCATTTTGGTAAGTAATTTGGAGTTATGCAAATAAAGTGAATTAGATATCCAGATCCTTTGAACCACAGATTTTGTTATTGTGTCTATGCCCCAAAGAAGTAATCAATATATTAGAAAAAAGTCGCCAAATACACCAAAACATTTTTAATTAATTAATTAATTTTTTTTTTTTAAAGCAATTGGGGTTAAGTAACTTGCTCAAGGTTACACGGCTAGTCATTATTTATGCGTGGGTGCTCATTTTCTGAGGCCGGATCTGATCTCGGGCCATCCAAACTCCGAGGCCGGCACTCTTACTCACTGCGCCACCTAGCCGCCCCACCAAAACATTTTTAGCAGCACTTTTTGTAATTTCAAAGAATTGGAAACAAAGTCATTGCTGAGCAATTGGTGGATAGTTAAATAAATTGTGATGTAATGACATAATGGAAATTATTGTGCTGTAAGAAATTATGCATATGAAAGAAGTATGGAAAGATCTGCATGAACTGATGTGAAGTGAGTAAGTAGAGCCAAGAGAACACTATACACAATCACACAATGGGGCAGCTCTTTGGGGAGGATAAGGGAAAGAGATTGGGGAAAATTCTGATGATATAAAAAAACAAATAACACCAATAAAAACTGGGTTTTTTTTAAAGAAAGAAGTAAGTTTCTGCTTTAGTGAGGCCAATTTTTGCTATTTTTCTGGAAATGTTGCCAGAATGCATCTTGTCTGAAAAGACCAAAAGGTCTTCTGGTTGACACATTCCAGAAGGAATATTGACAAGATGGGCTCTGTGCTGATGTTGGTAACCAGTACAGTGAGGAACATAAATCCATGCCAAACAAGGACAAAGAAAATGGGATTATTTAACTTGGAGGTTTAAAATTTATAGGTAGAGTAAAAACAGGATAGTAGTTTTCAAATATTTGAAGTCCTGTAATAGAGAAGAGATATTAGATTCATATTTGGTCTCATAAAGCAGAAGTACTAGTATTTGGAAATTAAAGTGAATAGAATGGAAACTGGGTATTAAGTACTGACTTTGTGTCAGGAACTGTGTTAGTTGCAGTGGGGTTGCAGGGAATTTACATTATAATAAGGGAAGATAACACAAGAAGGGAAGAAAGTTCAGCTTCAAGACAGATTAAAAAACTCAGGAATCTAAAGAGGAAATTGGCAGGGCAGATAATAAGGTCTTAGAAGAAAGTGGCAAGACAAAAAGTCCCTGAACAATGACTAATGGGAAGTACTTAGAAGGACTGAGGGTTAGAATGGGTCAGGGCTCTGTTACTTGCTGTTACCTTGCTGGAAAAAAAAGGGCAGTATCCAGATAGGAGGTAAATGAGCAATGGAAGTTAGGGTGAGGGACGGGAACATTTGCAGTTCCTCACCTGAAAGGTGCTCTTGGGGAGTCCTTGATTACTGGTTGGCTTCTGATGTCTATATAAAAATGTTCAGGGTATGGACAATAAACTTAATTTTTACTTATGGAAAAAGCCAAATTAGATTATATAGCTATCAATAGTAAGATATGATATGACTGGAATATGGGAAATGAGTAAAACTTTTTCAAAAGGAACAAATTAGATTTTTAAAAAGAGTAGAGGAATATACATGTGTGTGTATATTTATGTGTGTGTGTACATGAATCTGTGGAGAAATCTAAGAAACAAAGAGAAGCATAGTGAAGAACATTTGGGGAAGGACCAATAGAAAGATGAACAGAAGCAGTATTGTGGTGGTTAGATTCCGTAAACCACATAGTCAGAAGGAAGAAATGCTTTTTTTTTTTTTTTCCCGGCTTTTTGGAGGGCAATTGGGGTTAAGTAACCTGCCCAAGGTCACAGGCTAGGTTTTTGTTTGTGTGTGTTGTGTCTGAGGCCGGATCCGAAATCAGGTACTTCTGACTCCAGGGCCGATGCTCTACTCACTGCGCCACCTAGCCGCCCCAGGAAGAAATGCTTTAAGAGTTCCAGCAGCAAATCAGAAGGCTAGTACAGAGGTAGAATATTGTATTGATGAGGGAATTCAACTATCTGGATATCTGCTCTAAGTCTCTTGTTGTTAAATGTAGAGCAGCTGATTAATTCTTGACTTGCCAATATCGACCTTCAAAGAGTGGAGAAAACAAAGAAGGAAAAATTCCTATACTGAACCTAAATCTGGTCTGTAAAGAAGTGTTCAGAGGCCAGGATTCAATTTAATTCAATATTAATAAATGTCCATAAAGAACAAAGTACTGTAGAAGATAGTGGCATAACTATAAATAGCATTAGATGTTAAAGTCTACATTAAGTCCAAGGACTAGTTCTGTGACACACCAGGTCTTTGTGCAATGTTGTTCAATTACCAAAATATGCCTAAAATTATATTTTCAGTCAATCTACATTTCTCCATTTTATTCATAAAGATAACATAAGAGATATCAAATAATGACTTTAAAACAAGACTAAAATATACAGTTATATAAACTAGTTTGTGTAGTAAGGATTATTTTAGCATAGCAAACATATATTTTAAATATTTTAATGATAAATATTGTATTTTGCCAATAAAATAAGATCATATTTTTAAACATACCATCATCAGAAACTAAAAAAGTACTGAATTATATAGCTAATTCAGTCCTTATTTTTCTTTTTTCTGGTTATTAATGAACTGGAGGGGAGGAAGATAAGGTATCCTGCTTTTCTAATTCCCAAATGATTCAAATTTTAGAATTAGTCCAAAGAAATTAACATTTTTTTCCTAAATGTGCATAAGGTGCCATGGTCATGAGAAGCACATTACAATTCCAATTGTCTCTGATGCTTAAGTGACGTGAGTGCTTAAGAGACTTTCATATGTCCATTGGTGGGCTATAAAGAAATTACACCCTCAGATGCAATAATATTCTTTGATTTTGAAATTTTAAAAATTTGTCATTATGAAAAAGTGACTATTTAAATTCCTATGATACTATTTAGATATGACTATTCAGATACCTACTTTTTCAGCAAAGTGGTCCTGGTACAACAGAGAATATTGACAAGAAAATCCATATATTTTCTTGAAAATTATATAATTAGAACCTTACTTATATATCATAATGATAACACTAAGTATGAGAATATTTTCACGAAAATTATCTTTAATGTGTGATCATTTTGGATTTTATTCTTATTTTTTAACCAAAACTCACAAAAATTCCCATTCTGATATTTCTTCTAAAAACTTCTTTTTAAATATTTTGCTAAGATTATTTTGTGTTTCTCCAGAATGATAGTTATCTATTCCCTACTTAGCAAAAATGTGAATGTTTTCTCTGAGTACACTGTCTAGCAATATTTTAACCCTCCCCAAGTTATAAATTTCTTGAAGAATTGGTACCATGTCTTATTGTCATTTGCACCTTCCCACAACATTCTTTATAGAGCTATACACACTCACACACATACAGACACAATAACATATATATAATGAATATATGAATATAGAATGTACAATGTCTATCTTCTGTACACTATAAAACTTTCATTTAGCATCTACTAATTGCAATGCACAAGACAATCAATCAATTAAGCAACTACTGTGCACATGGGTAAATAATTCTAGGTATACACTTAGGTACATAATTCTCCCTTAAGAGTTGTGGGGCAAGGAAGAGTAAAGTTATGCTATAAATAAGTGTTAAGGTTTGTCATGTGGAAATGCTCCACATAACTCAAGATCTGAGAATCAATTGAATTGATTGGGTTTCCCTATGTGCTCCCTGCCCCCTTACCACTATCACAATGGCCATTCACTCCATTTCAGAAGCAGTGGAAAGGCAGAAGATTCCTGTGGATTGGGAAAAAATGCCCACATGTGGCCTAGGAAGTAGGGCACGGAGACTAGAATCACAAATTTCAATTTGTTTCTAGAAAACTACAGGCAGGAGTCTAGGTCAAGAGCCAAGCATACCGGAACAAGATCACCAAATCAGACTTTTAAAGCCAGGTGGTACTTTAAAGATCATCTTATCCAACCTTCTTATCTTATAGACCAGAAAATCATTGATTTAGGACTGAAGAGCACTTGAAAGATCATCCAGTTCATCACCCCCACTTTTACTGAAGGGGAGAATGAGGCTTAGAAAATTCAAATATCTGTATGACTTATCTAAAGTCACACAGGCATTAAGTAATGGAAAGGGGATTCCAGTCTAGGTTCTCTAAACTATAAATCCATCACAACACTCTTGAATGTACCAGATGAGCACACTCAAACCAAGAGATTATGTACTTATCTAAAGTCACAGATCCATAATAAAAAATAATAATACAGACACTGAATAAATACTTAAGAGATTGGTTTGATTGGCTGATTTTCCTGTGATGCAATATAGAACAAAGGTGTGAGGAGCTTACTTCCAGGAACTTTTGACACCAGAGAGAATTCTGAAGCAAGCTCCAGAAAGTGTACAACATATCTTTCTGCCAAGGTCAAATAATCGTTACCTCTGCTCAAAGGGTAATCTATGAGAGCAGATAAAGAAGGTCTAGAAATACGTCTCAATTCTCCAGAATTACAAGGAACATAGAATAATTCTTTCTAAAAAGAAAACAAACAGGAAAAGGGGATTTCAATACGAAGTCAAAGAAGAAATGGGCTCTGAAGAGCCTGGTAATATAACAAATGAATATCAGAACCAGCACTGGGAACTAGTTCTACTTATTTCTGTATTACTTCACTGGGTCACAACCTTAGTTAAGAACTAGGGGAAAAGAAAAAGTAGAATCTTCTGAAGAAAGGATCTGAGTAATCCATAATTTTTTAGGCCTGGCCATGGTCATTCTTCATTTAAACTTCACAGGACACTTAATATACATTTTAAAATATTGAGCTTTCTAGCATGACAATCATAGGCATCCAAAAGGTTAATAATCACAATGCAGCACTCAGATAGCTATCCTCGGGGCAGAATGCTGAAGGCTCTATGGAAAAACCCTGGAAACTGGCAGTAACAGCCGTAAAGTGCTATTTGACCCAAATGAAGAGCAAAACCTTCATGCTGAAAAAGAAAGTCCTAAAGGCAAAGTGATTTGGCATCTCAGTACTTACGCCTACTAAATTTTGATGTGGTCAGGCCTATCTTTTCCTTTGGGGGCTTTGGATCAATGAATTATTTCATCTCAAACTTAGAAGAATTTTTAAATAGGAAGAGAAGACTGAAGAGGGAGTAATATGGTTTAGTAGACTAAAAGAAGACAAGTCAACCTAATAATACAGGACCCCCAGCCCTTTGAAAAGCATCATAAAGTCTGGGAATCATCCCCTTAATTATCACAAACCTTCCACTATACCTCATTTCACTGCACAATCATGTCTTTATATGTACCTTTGGCATTTTGTTTCCCAAGCAATCAAAATACCTTTTGTCTTTGAAGCATATTGCTTTGTGAATTCTGGTGGCTAAACTAAATTATAATTGAAGCAAATCCGCTTACAAGCATGTATATATACATATATACACATACATGTATATATACACATGTGTGCACACACATATACACACACAAAACATGTCTATATACATATGTATCTATATATGTGTATATAAATATGTACATATATTTATGTATACATATGCGTGTATATCTTACTCAAATGTTCAATATTTAAATACTTCTGTGATCCTATAGATTTTAACATTCAGGGAAGATCACAATTTGTACAAGCCTCCCTCTATGAATCTTGATTATATTCTCCCCACAAATTCTCCACAGAAGGGAAGGGTTCTACTTAACATGGTAGACTGGAGGCCTTTTTCTTCTTCTTTTGAAATCACAAAGATGACAGTGTAGCATATGGACTGTCCATCACTTATCCTTTACTCTCACCATGTTCTCAAACCCTGGTGGTAGAGTGGACAGAATGTTGGACTTTGACTCAGGAACAACATCTGAATTAGAATCCTGAATCACACATTTACTAGCTATGTGATCCTGGGCAAGTCACTTAACCTCTTTCAGCCTCGATTTTCTCATCTACCAAATGGAGATAATGATAATACCACCCTTTCAGGGTTGTGAGCACCAAATGAAACAATATCTGTAAAGTGATTTGCAAACATTAAAAGCACTATAAAAATGCTTGATACTATCATTGATTCCTTGGATAATATTTTTTACTCTGATTCCTTATTGGTGATATATTGTAGTTTTTTCACATCCACTATGTGCCTCTCCATTACCATCTGAAATATACTCATTCGTTCTTTGGAGACTATAGAAACACCATGGCTTATGGCTGCATACCAGTAAAATATTATTATTAATCAGATGGTCCTTCATTCCACGAAGATGTTCAGAATCATTATAGAAACTTTGCAATTTTATATGGGCAATCCATGCTTTCTTCTACCTTTTTGACATGGAATTCAACTTATCATTCATGTGTAGTTTGTCTGAAATATTCATAGTGGTGGACAATTCTATAGGTTGTTCATCTAACTGCATGCCATAGTATGGAAATGAGCATTCTTTGTCTACTTGGTCTCACCTGTGTGTATGGTCAATCCAAACCCTTTTGAGTTGTTATGGATCTTATACAAGGAGCTCTACAACATTCCACAGTATGATTAAAAATCATAATTAGCATCCACAAACAGATGCATCTGGGAGACCTAACCATTTATAAGAAATACCCTTTCAACTTGGACTCCATCCTAGATTTTTCAGGGCAGTAGCAAACACTTTTGTCAGCAAATTTCAAAAATCATTAATACTCATCTCCTACCTCCCACGACAAAACTTTTTTTTTTTTAATGAAGAGTCAAAGAGAACATAACTGCTACTAAGCAATATGCTTACTTTCCCATATATTTAATTTTTGTGAGGGTTACACTCTTTGAGGTTGCGCTCATTTTAGGAAGATGCACTCATTGAGTATGTTCTCGAGAGTGGAAATGATTGAGAAAAAGAAAGGCTTTTATGAGAAATATTAAACAACACAACACATCTTTTCCACCACAGAATTGATGGACAGATGCACAAATACAAGATTTCCTTGTACTTACTGTTGGCTCACAGAAAAAGCATTGAATTTAGTTTTAAAACAACTTGCTTCCAATATGGTGTCTCTCAAAAATACATTAAAGTAATTTAAGACTCCTGAAAAGCTAAAACAATAGAGGTAAACTAGTGTGATGATCCTCTGATCATTAGTTATCAGGCAAGGCATAAGTATAGTGCACATGTAATCTTAATGCTTTGAGATTGTAATGGGTTAGCTAATAAAAATTGAATCTTGCATGATCCTCTCCCCCATTTTCTCTCATTTTATTGTTAAGGCATTTTATTTGTAAGTATTTTTATTCCTAATTTTGTAGAATTCCAACAGTTATTTTCATGAATAGAATTCTTTACCTTCAAAAATTTTAAATTTGTCGAGGAGCATTGACATGTAGAAAAATTAAAATATGTTAATAGCATTATTTTGTATTAAGCACCAAACAAAACAAAATTCCTGTGTTGTTTACATAAAATATTTTCAAACCTAATATGTGTTTTATAAGGAATTTCAAAGAATCCTACAGTAGGGGCTTAAGATATTTTGAAATGCGATTTAATATTACCCTATTGATGCCATGATAATATTTAGAGTGTATGACATTAAAGCAATAGAAAACTAGTGAAAGTCTATTAAAATGACATCATGACAGCCAAGTAATTTTAATATCAGTTTCTGTAAGATGAATTTTAATAGCAAATCATAGCAAAATGAGGTCAGCAGAAGACTATGGATGCCCAATTATACATACTTAATGATTAAAGGACTACTGATGCAAATTAAACGAGCATGAAAAAAATTAAGAATCCAAACAAGGCTGTTTATATACAGATGTTTACACACAAATTTAAAATTGAGACATGAACCCACAAAACGGTGGTAATTCTCTTTGAGCCTAGTATCAACCAGGTCTCATTCTCTTGTTTGAAGTGCATCCAGATAAAGCCCTTTGCTTTACTAGGATGCCTATTGGACAATAATTAATCTAAAGTTCAGAGTAATCTCTGACATGCGACAGAAGCATCCTTATTTTGCTAAAAGATAAACATATAGATAATGTAATTAATTTGACATCAAAAAGCACGATAATTTTTGTATGTTGTCTTTTTTACATATGGCATTCATGTGCTACAGATGTAAATAGATATGGCTCCTGCTCTTTAAAAACTTAAAATCTCTAAGGTATTCAACTTAGATCTAACTAATCTAAGAAAATCATAGCTATATATTTATAAAGGACCTGGGGGTCATCTATTCTAGCCCCCTAAATTTTCAAAGGAGGAAACTAAGGCCCAGAGAAGTTGTCCAAGGTCACATAGGTATGGAGTAGCTGGACAAGCATTTGAATTCAAGTTCTCTGACTAGAGTCAATATTCTTCCTATATGAGCTTGGACAGTAAACAGCTTTTCTGGGACACAATTTCCTCATGTCAAATGAGGAGTCTGGACTGAAGGTCCCTGAGTTCTCTCTATGATTCTCTGGTGCAGTTTTCACTACTTTGTCTACTATAGAAAATTTTTTTTGAAATCTCTAAGAGGAGCTACTGTTCTATACAGCTTAGGCATCATTTTGTGAAGCTGTCTCATTTCTGCGGTCTCCCTTCAGCTTTTCTTCTGCTTTATAATCAGAATTTCAGCAACTAAAATTATTTCACCAAACACAAACATTTAGATTGCTTGTAGCTAATTATATCCGGTATAGGAACATGTTGCTTAAACATAGAAATTGGGAAAAAATTTTTTTGGCTTATAGGCTCCCTGCTTTACAAATATTTGGCTTTATATCTTACATTAATTAAAGGATGAATAATGGATAATAGTGGGTTACAGCAGTCTCCATTCCTGGTAATTGTATGGAATTTGGTAGCACTCCACTTAAAATTCTGAATCATTTTCTTTAAGAGGAGTCATAATGATTAAGATCTCGATGTCTATTATTCTTTTTAAATTTTCTACACTCCTGCCTTTCTGATGGACTCCTCATTCCCTACCACACACCTTCTACCTTTAAACCCCTCACCACCTCCCCCTTTCACACACATACCCCTGTTTCAAATACCATAAAAGCTTATCCAAAGTAATTGAATAGGAAATTCAGGTTTTGTGCTAATCTTCACAATCCTCAGTAGGAAGGATTTTTTTTTTTTTTTTTGGAAAAACTGACTCATTGGTGACCTTTGGGAACATCCTTGTCACCTAGTCATCGATCCCTGGACAGACTTCAGCCACTGAACCAAAAGCTGCCTGTCAAATGCTATGAAGTCAGTGCATTCCCCCTCATTACCCTCTTCTAATCATCAGAACTCTCTGCACTGCGACACCCCCGTTTTGATCTCCTTCCACCTCCAACATTTGACACTTGGGGTCCAAAGGCAGTAAGATTGGAATGGGACAGCCAGTAAGGAACTGGGCACAAAGATTTTTTTAAGTACCCTCTGCATGGAATGAAAGTTTGTAAAGAAAGTACTGAACACAGACTTCCTGTAGTATCAAAAGGGAAATTTATGCATCGCCTTTGAGTTCAACTTCTCCATTAAAGCTTTTTCCCTATAATCTAGGGAGTTCTTATCTTGGTGACTTATGATGTTATGGAGGGGCTCATGCATGGAAAATGTCAATAGAAATAGTAACTCTGGAAGGGAAGGGCCTCCTAATTAGTCCCCATTTAGATTTTATGATGGCTTTGAGATCTGCTCATCCTGACAGTGCGCACTGTGGTTACATATTGTTCTAGCCTGAGGGAACCATAGGAAAATCCAGATTTATTGTACCTATCATACCAGCATATTTCATTTGCCATTATGAGCAGCCATCTCGCAATGATGCAGGAGTATTTATTACAGATTAAATTGTAGGACCTGGATGGTTTAGTGAGGTTCTTGAGGTATCATTTATGTCATTAACTGGCTCATTATCAGATCTGCAAATCTCCATTCTTTTCTGTGCCTTCTGTTTGAGCCACTGCTGCCTCGGCTTTGGGGGTTGGAGCATTCATTTCTGCCCCCCTTCCAAGCTGCTGTTTGTGGCGATATGGGCATGAAGTTTAAACACAGACAAAAGCAGTTCATTTGCAGCCCCTGCCTGGGGGTATTATTTACCTGCTGCAGCAAAGGCTGTGCCCAGTGCCGTTCCAGTGCGGTTTGCTGGAGGAGGGGAGAGGGTTGAGGGGCGCTGCTTGGAAAAGGAAGCTGCTATTGGACCGCTACAATCCTAGAGCTGGGGAGTGCGGAGGTCAGAGGGGAGGATATTGTCAATTGCAGCATCTACTAATGACCTAGGAGGGTTACCTTCATTGGGGACCCGGTTGACGCTAATTAGATTGTTTGCCTTGTCCTCTTCTAGAAGCAACCTCTACAGTTTTTCTTCTTTGATCTATAATTTCAGCTTTGAACACCTGGAAGAGGAGGCTGAGGGGAGAGGGTGGTTATTTAACGAGTTACCTGCTAGTCTGCACAGATTACCTGCAACTGGGAGGGTACAGTGTTTGTGCCACCGCTGCCACCTCCAGCCCCCTCACCCCGCACCCCACCCCCGTCCCACCTTGGGCCTCAATTTTCATTCTACCTGGGCAGCCAAGTGAGGAGGGCTCAGCGATGATGTCTGATGATGGCGATAATGATGATGATTTTTTAAGATAATGGAATCTCCTAACGTGTGTCAGGCTCCTGGGAATTCACAGGGAGCCAATACACAAGGCCTCTCCTACACTATTTTTAGATGGACTTCTATCATTTGAATTTATTGTTTGACTCAACTTGTGTGTCCATCTTTGTTGATATTTGCCCTATTTACTCTCCTATATTGCTTTTTCATAAAACCCAGGGAATGGCATTTAAGTTGTTGTGTTCTTTGGTATTAAAATGCACTTCATACAAGCACAGAAATACCTATAGCAATACTGGGCTCAAAGTCACGGATTAGCAGAGGAAGAATTGTCTTCTGGTTTAATTGTTAAGTTAATTAATTTGCTTACTATCTAATAGTTGCTAGAAAAAGGGGCATTTTGAATGAGAAAAATTATACGTGAGAGCAATTATAAAAGATAAGTTTTTTTAAGGATTCTGATTTTAGGATACTGGTTTAATAATAATTTGCAGAAAAATATATTTTTTTAATTTTTTGGTTATGGTTTTCATTTGAGTGAGCTACCTAAAATTCATTTCCCTATTGACATATGCAGTTCATAATAGTTCAGTATAATTCTACCATCACTAATTTATATCCCTAATTTTATGGATGTCTGTCTGTCCCTGAGAACCTGGGAGAGCAAAATTTAAAGCAAAATTGGTCCAGCCCCAGAAAAATATCAAAACTAAAGAACAATAACAAATTTGTATCAGATGTTTGTCATTCACCAAATTTATCCTTACTTACCACCTCCACAGTAATATATATAGTAATGTATATATATATACATTACTATATGTATATATATATATACACACACATATGTGTGTATACTTACATGCATTCATACATACAGTTTCCTTTTTAAAAATGAATGACAGGCAATTCTTTTGTGTGGAGAAACCTGGAAAATCTGAGACTATCCCAGAGAAGCTTCACATTTTAACTTGTTGCTGCAACTTACAAGTTAATGAAGCAGTGTTGAAAGGTCAGAAAGAGCCATTTTTACTTTTTTTTGCTACTAAGCATGGCCATTCAGATATTTTATAATGATGTCATCACTGCTATGTGGATAGTGTGACTCTCTAAAATAGGAATAGCTTGGACTGTAAAATCTCTAAGAAAGTTTGTCATCATTTGTAAGCAAGAATTAAAAGTGAAGATTGCATTTTCTATAGGACCACACTGATCACTTTTTAAACTTTTGATTTGTCCTAATTATTATTTTGAAACACAAGGAGATGCAGGGGAAAATAATACATAGTAATTATTCACTATCCAGCTGCAAAGAAGAAGCACACAAAAATAGTTTAACTAACGGACTTATTATTTATTTAGTCATTTCCTAATTTTCTCTAAAGGTTAAAGAATTCTTAATTGCATCTGACTTCTATCTAATAAGAATATTAAAAATATCTCTTTGTAGAGAAATGCATTTTTTCCTTGAAGACAGTACAACCTAAGAAATGTCAGTTATAAACAGATTTTAAAGGGGGAAATGCAAAAATCCCAATGGTCTTTTTTATCTTCCTTCTTAATAATGCTAAAAATGCACTTCAGTCAGTATTTATGACAAGCACACCTTCAGCTAACTCTGAATATTGGTACTTTTAAAATACCTGATGAAAGAACAGCCTTAAGAATAATGATGTAAGCATTTGGTTTTAAGAATGCTCTTCTCTGCCCCCCACCCCCACAATGGAGTACTAATAGCATTGTCTTACATTAATGCTGTATTTAGAGACCTGCCTATTTTTGAGGAACTTCCTGTGTTTTGAAGGGGCACATCCATACACAAACTAGCTATAACATTGCTTATATACGCTCTTGATAAGGATTTTAAACCTGGTTGAAAGTGGGTTGTAATTAAACAACAACAACAACCACCTCTACCTGAGTTGATAGCCAATTAAACAGAACTTAGTGCTAAATGAGTCATCTCTTTTGCCCCCTTGTACTATAGGCACTCTTGAATAAATAAAATCTGTATAGCTATAAATAGGCTCCTTGAAATAAGAGATTCTGATTTAAGGCTTCTTTGTAATGCTTCTATCCCCAGTCTTAGTGCTTGTTCTTCTGTATTATTGTCTTAATATTGAGCTTCTCATTAATCTCCATTCCTCTTTTTAGGTTAGTCTAGACCGCTCTTGTGGCCGTACTACTCACTGGGTTGCCGTAGGAACAAGAAATCCGAGTAAATATGCTTATGGAGAAGAAATGACTCCTAATTAAATGTGAATCGGATTTATAAATTGCCTGGTTCTCACAAAATGCAGAGTGTAATATGCTTTGATGTACTTCATTAGTAAAAGGCATCTATATTTTTTAACACATGTTAGAAGGAAGACTAAATTTTAAAGCAAAAGTGATATTTTATGTGATTTGGTTTCTCTGTCACCCATAAATCCTATAATTTCATGCATATATCCTTTTATTGCATTTACATGGCAGATGAAGACATTTGGCCTGCCTGTGAAAGTGCTGAAAACCTCCAATATTTCCTTACCAAAGTATAATTCCTTTTTTTATTGTTGAGTACAGCTTTTCTATAACAATTTAGACAAAAAGAAACTGAATTGTAATGTCCACCTCACATCTAGTAAGATGACGATATTTTCATAGGATTCCTAGTACCATGAACTCTCACATCCATTGCCTGTAAAATTAGGGCTTCAATGAATAGCTGCAAAGCAAGTCTTTCTACTGTGGGTCTGTATTGCCTTGCTTTGTTTAATTCTCTAAAGCTCCTCCCCATTCTTTCCAGGATGTTAAGTCTCTAAACTCATTAACATTCTGAATGGAACAGCAAATGACCTAATAGGGGTTTTCATTTTATGATTTGGCAATTCAGGAATACTGTAGGCTTCCTCTTGACTTGGTCTCTCCACTTGGTGAATTCAGAGTTTGGAGCTGACTTCTTTCCTGATAACCACTGAAGAATTGGTCCAGAGTATATTGTGATATGATTACAGGAAGCCCTAGCCACACCTCCAGGATAGGCAAGCCATTATGCAAAATGGTCCATGGATACAGTTGGCATGCTTATGTTAACTTCTGGGTTAACTGAGGGAACAACTGAATTTTTTTTAAGGATTTCCCAAAAAAACTATCCTAATTGCAGATAGTGCCACCGGGAAGAAATTTTAGTTTTCCAAAATTTGCATTTAGTGTTCTACTTTTTAGTTCCTTTTCTGATAGCCCAATTTTTTAAAGTATAAGACATTCAATTTTGTTACCTAAAAAATGCAAAAGGCAATGAGTACTCATCACCATACCCTTTGGGGCCAAATTAAATATGTGCTTTTTATTAAGATTCATTCAGGTTTAGATGTGGAAGAGGCCTTAAATGCTATTTAGTCCAACAATTTTATTTTATAGAAAAGGAAACAGGTCTATGGAGGTTAACTGATTTTGCTAAGATTGCAGGGTAGTCAGTGGCAGAACTGGAATTTGAACACAGCTCCTCTGAATGCAAATCTGGCATTCTTTCCACTGTGCCAGGCTACCTTCCAAGTAAAAATTCTTATAATTTCTTTAGTCTAATGCAGAGCAGTTAAATCAAAGTAGGACCCATCTGGCAAATGGGCATTTGTGGTTTGGACTGCTATTTATGCTTATGTAGAGCTTCAATAGAACTTTGCTACTTGCTATGTGATTTGCCAATTTTGAGAATCAAGTTTTATGACTCTGGATAAATCTCTTAATCTTTTTGTGCTCTAGGATACTCTCTCCAATTCTGCTCTAGAACTTCCATCAGTCTACTGACTCCGTCCATACCCTAGAACAGCCTACCATCCCCATATCCCACTTACCATGAATTATCCACCCACAGACTCAGGCATGATTTCATTTTCTCCCATTGACAACTTCCTCCTGGAGCCTGCATTTTGTGGAAGGACCAAGACTGGTACTTCTTCAATATCCTACCAGCCCTGTTTCTGATTTCCTCTAGACTTCAAAACCACACTCCTCACTGGCTCCCTTCATCCCCCTCCCCATTTTCAGCTTTTTAAAATGTGTATTATTTCCCTCTGATTAGAATGTAAGCTCCTTTTGGCTTATATTTGTGTTCTCATCACTTTACAAGGTTCCTGGTATCTAGCAAGCACTTAATAAATGCTTGTTTTTCAAAGGTCATAATTCACAGAAAAGAAGCTCACCTGCATTGGTAGAGAGAATTTCCTCACTTGGGAGTTCCTTATACCAATAAATTCTTAGTTCCAGTCTCTATTCCCATATTCAATTATCTGCAATAATTAGAACTACTACAAAGACAAGGTAGATATTTTAAAAATCTCATTTCAGACTCTAAACAGTATTCTCCTGTAAAAAAAAAAAAACATTAAAAAAATTTTTTTCAATAGATTGCAATGCTACTCTTCCAAAGAAGTGGTAAAAAAAAATTTGTCATTATATCATCTATACAATATGTTGGATTTAAAAAAAAAACATTTTGTAAATAATATTTTATTCTTTCCAATTATATCTAAAGTTAGTTTTCAGCATTTTTTTTTAAAGATTGTGACTTACAGGGGTAGCTAGGTGCCACAGTGAATAGCATATCTGCTCTAGAGGCAGGAGGACCTGAGTTCAAATCCAACGTCAGACACTTAAAACTTACTAGCCTTTAACCTTGAGCAAGTTACTTAACCCCAATTGCTTTAAAAAAAAAAAAACTTACTAGCCTTGTGACCTTGGGCAAGTCACTTAACCCCAATTGCCCTGCCTTCCCCCCTCCAAAAAGCAAAAAAAAAAAAAAAAAAGATTGTGAGCTACAAATTTTTTTCTCACTCCTCTCTCCCCTCCTCAAGATGGAAAGCAATCTAAGTTATATATATGCAAGCATGTTAAACATATTTCCACATTATTCATGTTGTAAAAGAAGCAGCAGAACAAAAGAAAAAAAACACACACAAAAAAACCACAAAACAGCGAAAACAATATACTTCAATCTGCATTCAGACTCCATCAGTTGTTTCTCTGTATGTGAATAGCATTTTTTCATCATGAGTCTCTTGGAATTGTCTTGGATCATTGTATTGCTGAGAAGAGCTAAGATGATTATAGCTGATCCTCACACAATATAACTTTTACTGTGTACAATATTCTTCTGATTCCGCTCACTTCATTCAGCATCAGCACATGTAAGTCTTTCCAGGTTTTTCTGAAATCCACCTGCTTGCCATTTCTTATAGGACAATAGTATTCTATCACATTCATATACCACAACCTTTTCAGCCATTCCCCAATTGATGGGCATTGCTTCAGTTTCCAATTATCTGCCACCATAAAAAGAGCTGCTATAGTTTTTGTACATGTAGGTCCTTTTCCCTGTTTTATGATCTCTTTGGCATGCAGACCTTGTAGAGGTATTGCTGGATCCAAGGGTATTCACGATTGCCTTTGGGCATAATTCAGATCAGTTCACAATTCCACCAACAATGTAATAGTGTCCCAATCTCCCCACATATTTTATGCTGGATTTTTTTAACTAAAGGGAGAAAAATATACCTTTTATACCGCACAGGAATCCAAAGTGTACAAGTGCACCTATCTTATTCTCATTTCATTCTAACTCCTGAGTTGCTTTGAAAGCCTGGTATTAAATATTGGATAGTGATTCCCTAATTCATGCTAATCTATTATAACTTTTCATATTTTCCTGCATAGATAACCATTTTAGATCCATATTAATACTCTCCCTTTTGTCATTGTTTATATATGAGGCAGGTTAATCAGAGTAGAAAAAAAAACATTGGACTTGGAAATAAAATACATAAACTTGAGTCATTTGCCTATTGCATAATCTTGGGTAAGTTGTCAACCTAAGTCTCAGTTTTTTCATCTGCAGGATAGGAAAGAATAATACCTGCTTTTCCTACCTCACAAGGTTATTGAAACAAGCAGATGAGACACAGGATGTAAAACATAAGAATGTAATCTATATCACAGTGCCTATTTCCCTTAATTTTTTGTCAAGTCTTTGCCAAATATGAATGCCCATTGTTCTAATGATGAGAACTGGGAGTAACCTCAAAGGATATGATCCAGATAAGTAGTGATGGGCCATGTCAGACTTCCAAAATTTCTCAAGACTTGTTGCCCATACTGCTACATAGTAATGTGTACTAGATTTTTATAAATCAAGAACTTAGTCCCACCAACACAAGCACATGTGAAATGTTTTCCCCCTGCCCCTCTCCTATATCCAAGTTAAATTATCAGGGATTAGAGAAAAGACTAGATGCCAGAGATGCCTCTGCCAAATCATGGTTTCTACCCTCTACTAATTCTAGTAAGTTCTGTTTTGGACATTCAATTTGAGATGTCCAAGATGCAGTTGGAGATGCATGACTGCAGCTCAGAAAAAGAGACCGCTGTTTGACATACAGAATTGAGAATCATCTTCCAAGAGAGGATAATCAAACCCATCAGAATGTGCGATCACTAAGAGAAATAGTTATAGAGCAAAAAGAGGAAACTGCAGACAAGGTTTTGCACAAATTGGAAACTTTAATGCATTCTGTGTCATGTTTGTCTTCACCTCCAATTCAAATCTCTAAGTTAAGATCATGAACTCATCTTTCTGGAGAATGACTCAAGAGGTCTTTGGTCTAGATTTGTGATTTTGTTGGAATAGAGAATTCCTGGTATGGAAACTGTATCCACTGATGTCAATAATCAATTTATCTACAATTTATAGACCTAGAGAGTTTCTGAGAGGTTAAATAATTTGCCTATGATCAAATGTCTGGTATGTTTGAGAAGCAGGACTTGAATTCATTCTGATAACATGTCCTGCATTCTTATCCACTATGCACACTGCCTCTCAACTCTGGATTTACCTATTAACTATGAAGTCCCCAAATAGTTATTATTTACTGTAGCAGCAAGCACCCCAATATCCCCAGGGTAGCTGCCAATATAGGTTCTTAGATCTGCTTTTCAAAAGGAAAGCAACTCAAAATGGGTTAACAAGCTTACTTTAATCAAACATGTATTACCTAGTTCAGGGGTAAAGGTCAGCACCCCGAACTTCAGATTGTACAGACAGAACTTACAGATCAAACAGGCTTCCAAACTGTCCCAACATTACATACATCAATACCAAATCACAGTTACCAGAGAGGGAAGCATCAACATCTGGGTTTTCAAAGCCGGGGGTGGGGCAGGGCTCTCAACAAGGGCTTCCTAGAGTCTCATCTGGTCAAATCACACAACACTTCTCAAAGAGAGCTCCAAAGCAAAGCCTCTCCTCAGGGTTTATATAGCCTTCTCCTGGCTCAGAGATTGTAACAACCTCCTTGACCCACTGCCCAATCACAAAGTATCAAGGTGTGGGCTTTCCTGAAAAACAAGCCTCCCACCAAGGGCTCCAGGTGCACTTAAGCTAGGGGCAGGGAAGATCTTTAAATTTGCATTTCCATTACATTCACTAAAAATAAAACCTTGATTCACAAGATCTAGAAAGGAATTAAATTAGTAATTTGAATTATGATCGAAGTTCAACCCTTCTAAATTTTCCTCCCACCATGGTTAACTGCAATAGCTGTTCAGTCCTAGTCAATCAAGTTTATCACTAAGAAACACTTTATGTATTGTACCATTAAATTTTCAGAAATCAAAGCTTTGGTACTGGGGGAGCTATAGTGACTTTTAACCTCAAACATTCCAAAGTTCCAGAAAGAGAACATGGTGCTACCAGCCTTCATTGTATGATTATTCTAGACTAGAGCAGCAATATAATCTTTCAAAAGTGTATATAATATAATATAATCTTCCAAAATGTAGCCAGCAAGAAGCCTTAAACCAGGGAAGAGAATTTAGAATGCATTTATAATCACCAGGGAGTCTTAAGTTCTTTTCCATTTGGAGATTTGGGATTTTTTCTCTTTTCTTGCAGGAAAAAAAATAGTATCTATCCATCTGTCAGTCAATCAATAGACATTTGTAACACATTTCCTATATGTGATGGTGATGAAGATGAAAATACTTTTATATCAGTTATCTCATTTTAATATTAGACCTATCTAATATTATCCTCAGACCAATTCTTGATTAATGAAGACCACTGTATACTACTAACTTACAATTTTCCATAGTACAAGCAATGTATTTTCTAGGTCATCCCAAATCCCCATATAGTGGAATATAAATAATTGCAATATTTTCTTCAGTCCTTCAGTCTATGTTGTTAAAGTAATCTTCATATAAATCTCTGAGCTGGAAATAATATAATAATAGGACTGTCCTATTATTATATCATCTGGTTGTGTCATAGTTCAGAGATAACAATACAAAGATTTAACAAATATCTTTTACCAAACTTCTATATCCAAATGAGTGTTCCCCTTCCTAGAAGTCACCATGGAAGGCTGCACATGGATGCTATCACTGTTGACTTTGCTTAGTACTCATTTAAAATTCCTCTTTAGAAATTTCCCTTAGAGCCAATTCTAAGATGTCCAGGAAAAAAAAAAAGCTTATCTCTTTGCCCCTTCTTTTGGTCCCCAAGTATTACACAGCTTCATGCCAGAATTAATTCAAGATCTTTATCCCTAAATGACTAATGTTTCCAAAGATGAGATCCACTGTCAAAAGATCAACATTTGCTACTACTTGAAGTTATACCAAAAGGATGAACCAGAGGTCTTATTTTATAGGTTTTAGAGGTAAAAGGAATGAAAAATGAAAAAAATCAAGGTCTGAGAAGTTAATTGGTCTGCTTAGGATCTGGCAGTCTGATAACAAAGAGCATTCAAACCTAGATCTTCTGACTGTCTCTAAATCCACCACTCTTTCCAGTGTATTGTATTGAGACTCTGGAAAGAGTTCAAAAAGAAGAGGCCCCCAAAAGGGGGGCATAGTAGTTGGAATAAGTATACTGCTCCCCAAGGTACTTTGAAAAGGAGAGGGCTCATTTGAATATCTAGGGTCAGTGGGCTTTTGCTAAATAGTCAATCACATTACCTGCTAGTCATTTCTTAAGGCCATTGACTGTCTCAGAGAAGACCATGTGATAATCCAATAGAAAGGCTATATGTACAAATGTGTACCGAATTAAATTCCTGGTACTTTATAAATAATCTCCCATCAAGTTAGGGCTAAGCCATTGCTCTAGCTTCATTTTCCCTGAAGTGCAGATACACAAATGAAAAATCCATTTCTACATAGCCTAAATGTTCATTTCTTCAGTTTTACTTCTTTATTTGTGAGACTCTTCACTCGGGCTATAATAGCTCATTCATTCTTTTTTTTATATTCTTTGAGGCAATTGGGGTTAAGTGATGTGCCCAGGGTCACACACACAATATCAAGTGTCTGAGGCGGATTTGAACTCAGATTCTCATGACTCCAGGGCTGGTATTCTATCCATTGCATCACCTAGCACCTCCTCCACTCCTCCCCCATTCATTCTTGCTCCATACACCTTGTGCAGTGAAGAATTATCAGTTCCCTTAACTTTCTTAACAATTGAGCAAATGATTGCATTTAATTTCTCATATGTCAATCTTTACCACTCCTCAATTATGTTCACATTCTCTTTTCTATTTCTTCCAGTTAAATAAGATCTTGAAAAAATCAGAAGAGACAAAGGTATAATTATTCCTAAGTTTACCCAAATAAAATGTAAATCTCATCCAGAGTAATGATGACAAAAGTTTACTTTTATTTTTGCCTGTGTATTTATAGCTACATATATATAAAGTAGCATGACTTAATACACAGAAAGCTGGCCTCAGGATCAGCAAGTCCATGGTTCAAGCCTAACCTCTGACACTGACCAGCTGCATGATCCTAAGCAAGTCACCTAATTTCTGAAAGGTCCATACAACTCTCTAAGACTTTTAGTTTCAGAACAGGTACCAGTCTGAATTGAAAGAGGGGGGTTCCCTTATTAGGAATTCAGCACACCATGAAATCATAGATCTAGTCCAAAAAGTTAACGATACACAGGTAGAGAATTGTAATGACTTTCCAAATGTTTTTTTGAATTTAAGTAAAGATACACAATAATTTAAAACCAATATAATTATGTTTTATCCTAAAGTTTCTATAGTTGAGCGTAATGACCTTTAAAAAAAATAACACTTTTCATGTGTCATCTTGACAGCTAAAGTAGTTAGCAGCCTGTTTTGTCTATCTTTGAATAGTGGCACTCAAGAAATAGTGGTCAGTAAGTATTAAATCCTGAGATGGGGTAATATAGACCTCTGAGTCCGATTGGGGGTTTTTTTCTCATGTCCTCTGACTCCAGATCCAGCAAGTCTTTTCCATCTTTAGGGATTCCTTTTCTTCGATTCAAAAACAGTAGATTGCATTAGATGAACTAATCCAACAAGTAAAACCAATCTTAAAAGCATGTATTAAGTACCAGCTTTGGGGAAAGTACTGCACTAGGTATTAGAGAGGCACAAAAAGTTAAAAATATTCTTTGCCCTCAAGAAACTTCCATTCTATGAGGTGATACAATGTATAAACAAAGTCTCTCTGATAACTTGAAGAAGGAGAGAGTGGTGTCCAAGGATACCAGGCACAAATTACCTTACAAAGTAGCATAAGAGATGACTCTTGAACCAAGCTAGGGATCTCAAGGGATGGAGGTGAGGCCTGAGGCTATTTTAGATATGAGACACAGCATATGCAAAGGCATGCAGATCTGAGGTCAAATACCAAGATTGGGAACTGGGAAATATGCCAATTTGGAGGGAATGTAGAGTATGTGAATGAGATCAATGTGAAATAAGCCTGGAAATTAAGGGAAAGTGACTGTAAAGGGTTTCAAATGCCAAATTTAAAGAGAATTTTGTATTTTATCCTAGAAAAAAATGGGAAAACAATGATGTTTAAGTGGAAGAGTGACCTGGTCAGACTTTTACTTTAGGAAGATAATTTTGGCACCTGTTTAATATAGACTGCAGTGGAAGCCAGGAGGAGTCCATTTGAGAAGTTATTGCAATAGTTCACATGAGATCTAATAAAAGTATGATTCAGTTCATGGCTATATTAGTAGAAAGAAAGAGATTTGAAAGGTGTTGTGGAGAAAAAAGTCAACAACAGTAGGCAATTGAGTACAGGGAGGGAGGAAGATGGAGAAGTGAGTTGATGACATTGGGTTTATAAACCTGTAAAAATCCAAGCACAAGCAGTTCTCCTGAAGACTGGTGCAGTGAATAGTTCTAAGGTTCTGATCACACAGTCTAGTGAACCCTCTATTTATTCAGCAATAAACTAAGGCAAAACATTCACAGAAACCAAAGTTCAACATTCCAACAATATAACCTAACAACTTACTACTAAAATGGCCACATAGTCTTAAACAAAAGATACCATTCAGTAAGTCACAATCTGAATGAATCAATATAAAGTACCCATCTAGAGTCTCCTTTCATCTTGATTGGAAACTGGCTTCCAATCATCCTTAAGGAATACAAAATACAAAGTACAAAGGTCTCCCACCCCTAGGTCACTAAATCATGATCTTGTCAGTCAACGCAAAACACCCAAGAAAAGGTCATTTCATCTTGACTTGAGGCTGATTCCCAAATTCCATGGTTCCTCTTTTATGCTCCCAGCTCTTGTCTGAATTCACCCAACCACCTGGATTCACATGTAGGCAGCTCCCACTCCTGGTCCAGCTCCTGGTTAAGCTCCATACATCAAGCTTAGCAGAGTTACAACAATGTTGACACAAATTCATGGCACTATCATCAATTTGCTTTCTGTCTGAGAAATCAACATAAATCATCAGTAAAGTCCCAGGACCTCTGAAAACATCAGTAAAACCTCTTTCAGGACTTCTGTAAAGAGACAGCAGGAAAATATTCTTTTGGGGCATCTGAACCAACAGTAAGGTCCCAGGGCTTCTGTAACAACACCAACATCTTCTATCAGTAGACAGGTCTGACAAAGATTTGTACTTTAGGAAGATCATTTTAGCAGCTGAGTGGAGAATGGATTAGAGTAAGGAGAGATGAGAGGCAGGGAGATGAATTTTTAGGCTTCTGCAATAGTACCAGTGTGTAGTGATAAAGCTTTGCACCAGGGTAGTGTCAATGCCAGAGAAGAGAAGGAAAAGAAACATGTGGAAGAGATTTTATAAAGTAAAAATTGACAGGCCATGGCAAAGGATTGAATATAGGGAATGAGAGAGAGTGAGTAGTTAAGGAGTATACCTACATTGCCAGCCTGGGTGACTGGAAAGATGTTGGTACCCTTGACAGTAATGGGAAAGTTAAGAAGAGGGAAAGGTTTGGGGGTTAAGATAATGATTTCAGTTTTGGACATGTTGAGTCTACCGGCCATGCAGTTTGAGATGTTTAATAGGCAGTTAAGAAATGAGACTAGAGGTCAGCAGAGAGGTTGCAGCTGGATAAGTAGAACTGAATATCATCACCATAGAAATAATTGATTCCATGGGAGTTGATGAGGTCACCAAGTGAAATAGCATAAAGGAAAAAGAGAACAAGGTCTCTGACAGAGATCTGTGAGACACCCTCAGTTAGCAGGTGTGACCTGGACAAAGATCCAGCAAAGGACACTTCTCCTTCTTAGGAGAATTCAAATAGGAAAAAAACCCGGAGAGAATGCCACAAAACCTAGAAAGAAAGAGTATCAAGGAAAAGACTTTGAGTGATCGACAGTGTCAAAAAGGACAGAGAGATCAAGGAGGACGAGGACATTAGATCTGTCAACTAAACATACCAAAGCCAACCCTCACGTGAACTGTTTCACATGTGACTCAAAAGGAGGCAAGAATAACTATCTCTAGTGTCTCTTCACACACACACGCACACGCACACACACACACTTCTCCAAGGGAGACTTTAATTCCTGCCAGGAGGAAAAGCAGGAGATTGCAGTTGGAGACTAGCCACCGCTCTGCTCTCTTCGGAGAGAGGACATACTGGGCTAGAATTATATTCATCTGCTCATCTACATGTTATTAGTCTAGGTGATATAGTTTTCACGTTGAAACTAAACTCCTGATTCCTTTTTCCTAATGGGGAAAAAGGCCCCAAATTTTAACCAAGACTCAATCCCCTTCCCCCTAAATACCAGTTCCACAGTGGATAAGTAGCAAAGAAACCAAATTATCCAAGATAGCAAAACAGAAATCAGAGATAATATATGTATATGTATGTGTGTATGCATATACATATATACATATATGCATGAATATATACCAAATAATACAGTGAAAGGGCTTTTCCATGGCAAGTAAGGTATCTCAACTTAACCAAGAGAGATGGAGAGAGAACAAGCTAGATTTCACACAAAGGGGATATTCACTGAAGTCCCTAAAGCAACAGGCAGGGGGTAGGGAAATGATGGAGACTGCCAGATCTCTCATGTCATTTCTCCCAAGTGTCTTTAACTGTCTTCAGTAAGCTTAATTGGTTGGCATCATCCATCTTCTTTCTTGAAGAAGGAAAGTGAAAGCGCTCTAAGAGAGTGGATGTCTTTTCAAACTCTTGCCAACTCTGTTCCTCATGCAAGTCTTGGCCATTGATCTCCACCAATGAGGGGAGTCCCATACTCTTGGTTTTGGGGGTTTGAATTATATAAGAAATTATTAATAAATTTAATTTCAGTTGAAAAATGAAGAGGGAAGCCAAACTATAGAGTTAAGAAATAAATGAGAGAAAAGGAAGTAAAGGCACCTATTGTAAACTACCTTCTCAAGGAGTTTAACTTCAAAGGGCAAAGAGATACAGGATGAATAGTTATCAGGAAGAGATGGGTTGAGCGAAGGGGTTTTGAGAATGGAGGAGAAATGAGCACTTTTATAGGCAGTAAGGAATCAGCCAGTGGTATCATCTTAGAGAGTTAGGCAGCTCAGAAAACAGGACCAGAGGGTACAGCTGATAGCTAAGTAGTTCTCTTTTGTCCTTGAAGGCAGGCCAAGCCAGAAAACAATCAGAGAGACCCAAAGGGAATGGTGCCTCTTTGTCACCTGCAGGCAAGAAAAGTCCTCTGATGTTTTTTTTTTTTTTTTCCCGGTCATGACATTAGGTGAGACCAAAAGGTGCAAAAGAATCACTCTACAGATGAGGAACTGATATAGTAAGAAAAATGCTGGATTTGGAATCAGATGGCCCTGGCTCAAGATATTATTGGCATGAACTTGAGCAAAAGAAAAGTTAAAAGGTTTTTTGTGATTAATTGGGGAAAGAGTAGCATCAAATAGAGGATAGGATGGTTGACCTGGTTGGATGGGTTTATGATAATGAAGACAAGAGATAAGACAGGAATATTGGACCCCTATTTCACTTTTTGGGAAAATAAAATTGTTCTGTTAAGAAGAGTGATCATTGGATTAGAAAGAAAAGATAAGAAGGGCTAATAGGGAGGCAAAACAAAATATAATTAAAGAGATAATATGAAAGTACCTAGCTTGATTTTTATTAGTCTAGATCAATAAAGCTAGACAAATCATGCACTAGGGTTCTTAAATTCTTGGTGGATGTGTTTGATGAAGTAATATGAGAGATCTTTGAAAACTGACAGGAAGAAAAAATTGTACACAATGTCTACAATTTTGTAAGTGAAAACACAAAATAAAATTCAGATTAAATGCAATGACCCATACTGATTATATAGGAACCGTGAAAAAATATACCACCACAATCTCAGTAGAGAAGTCTATAGGTATAGAATCTTCCCTACATTCTCAAATCTGATTACTATGATGCTCGATTTTTCTTAACTGTTTTTGGTTCTTCCAAGAGAGTGTTGTATATAGGGTAATGATATTGGGAAATGACAGTGGTATAAAAAAATAAATGCCTTCTTTTCATGGAATTTGAGAAAGAAGTTATGAGATTTAGACAGGCAACTGTTCTGATTTTAATAAAATGGAAGAGGTAAATCTGGAAGCTATAACCTGATGAGCCTAACTAATATTATAATGAAATTCTGCATTATTAAAGGGATGGTAAGTACAAAGAAAAGTAATAGCCACAAAGATCCAGGATAGATTCATTAAAAGCAAGTTATATTAGACTAACCATATTCCCTTTTCTGACTGTTGTTTGCCTGGTAGATTAGGGGAATGCTAGAGTTATTCTAGATTTTAGAAAAGTATCTAGGGGCATAGTGAAAGAGCACCAGCCCAGGAGTCAGGAGGACCTGAGTTCAAATTCGTCCTCAGACACTTAACACTTACTAGCCATGTAGCCTTGGGCAAGTCACTTAACCCCAATTGCCCTGCATTGCCCCCTCCAAAAAAAGCAGAAAAGAAAAAACAGAAAAGTATCTGACACAGTCTTTCCTACTACTCTGTGGTTGAAATGAGTCATCTGGGTTAAACCAGAGATGTCAAACTTGGCTGCAAAACTCCCAACTGAGGCCAGAACTAGATTAAAATTCAATTGGACGAAATAAAGACTCAGTGTTTTTCCAAGTCAATATGCAGCCTTCAGGGATTCGTCTCTATTTGAGTGAAGTAAGCAGAACCAGAAGGATAATTTTTATCATAACATCAATGTATAAAAATGAACAATTTTGAGGACTTTTGCAAACTGCTGAAGAAATGAGAACCAAGAAAACAATTTCTACAATAACATTGTGAAATAATATTGAAAACATGCAATGACAATTCATAATTCTAAAAGTTGGACTTGATCTCATCTGAGGTCCTGTTCAACTATGAGATTCAATGATTATGTGAAATCACCTTATTTCTGAGGCCTAATTTCCTAATCTAAAATAATTCAATGGCATCTAATATCGTTTTTGCAATTCATATGTGTGTATGGATGTGTGTATGGATATATGTATATATAATATTGTATATCATATCATAGAATGGTTAAATCATCTCTAGATAGGAAAATTTAAACTAATTTCCCAAGATCACCAAGTTGTCATCTTCTTGTCTGTGTCCAATGCATTCTCCACCATTCACCAAATAGGACAGACAAAAAGTCATTAGAATCCTGGGACATTGGAATCAAGGGTAAGGAGAACAGTATTAAATGGAATATTTCTGTACTACTCCTATTGTGCCCCTAGGGAGCTGCAGAAAAGATATGTAATGGGATAGGAAAACAGAGTGCTGGATAAAAGGTTAAACTTTTGGCTAGACAAGTGATCAAATAATTGATCCAGAATGAATCTGAAAGAAATATACATACTGGCATAATATAATACATATGTTTCTGGGGGAAAAATTTTTTTGCAAGACGAATTTTGGAAATAAGATTCTACTATTTAAAACAATCCCATTTCTTTTTCAAAATGGAAGTCATTTAATAAACTTAGTAATCATTATCTAATTAATTTTTGTGGGAATAATCTAGATATTCATATATTGGATTGATTTGGAGTAGTCATATTTCAATCAAATATCTAAGTTTTTATTTATTTATTCAAGCCTTGATCTTCAATAGACCAAGAATATGCCAATTAGAGTTTCTAAGCAGTTCAGGGAGAAGATGGAGATAGCTATAAGGGAAGGGATGCCAAAAGGATTTTCTTCCTACTCTTCTCTCGGAACCATCCCTGTGGCTTAGTCTTAGCGTTCCTGACATGGCAAAGAAAGAAGATAGTTCCAAAATTCCCCCATTCACATCTCTCTTTTGACTTAAGCATGGACTAAGATGAGAAGATGTGGAGAATGAGATACCTGACTGGAAATAAAGAGCACAGTTTTTAGTCTTACTTTTAACCAATTAGTTGAGTTAAAAATGGAACTGATGTGATGTTGCACCTGCTATAACCACTGATTATTTACAAATCCCACGTGTTCATCTACTTTTGTCCTTGATCTTATTTGTCCAGGAATACAGGGGGGGCATGTATTTCCACATCAAATCACACACTGTTCCTGGGGTAGATTCTTATGGCGGTTTTAAAATTCACTTTGAGTATTTAGTTACTAGTGCAAATTGATGGCTATTTGGCTAAAGGAATTTTTATTCCTTTCCCAGTCAGTTGACAATGTTGTATTTTCAGGAAATGATGGCCATAAATTTGTTGATCCAATGCATGTTTGCCATTGTCTAGCTTTATGGAATATAAAAATTGGAGTTTTGGAAGTTTCAGATATCAACTAGGTTAATTCCCTTCTTCCTATGAACAAAATTAAGAGGATAACAACAACAACAACAACAAAAAACAGCCACAAACAACTAATACTACTATTTTGTTGTTTTTTAGTCATTTCAGTCATTTCCAACCCTTCACAACCCCATTTGAGGTTTTCTTGGCAAAGATACTGGCATGGTTTCCTGTTTCCTTTTCCAGCCCATTTTTACTGATAAAGAATTGAGGCAATGGGGTGGCTAGGTGGTGCAGTAAGAGCACTGGCCTCGGAGTTGGGATGACCCGGGATCGAATCCAGCCTCAGAAAATGAGCACCCACACATAAATAATGACTAGCCATGTAACCTTGAGCAAGTTACTTAACCCCAATTGCTTAAAAAAAAAGAATTGAGGCAAACAGAGTTAGGTGACTTGCCTAGAGTCATACAACTAATAAGTGTGTCAGGTAATATTTGAACTCAGGAAGGTGATTCTTCCTAATTTCAGACCTGGCACTCTATCCACTGCATCACTTAGCTTCCCCTCATAATTGATATAGCACCTTGTAACTTTTGAAACTCCTAACATCCCTTATCTTATTTGGTCCTTTTCACAACAACCCTGGGAAGTAAGCATAATAGGCATTATTATCCTCATTTTACAGAAGATACATCCAGGGCCACACAGTCACTTAATAAATATTTATTAATCCCTTGCTATGTTTTGTTCACTCTCCTAAGCACTACCATAGGAAGGCAAAAGGCTGTCCCTGCTCTCAAAGAGCTCATAGCCTAATGGGGAAGACAACATGGAAATAGCTAGGTACAAAAAGGCTACATTCAGCATAAATTGGAGATAATCAACAGAGGGAAAGCATTTAAAATCAAGAAGAATTGGAAATACTTCCTGTGGAAAATGAGATTTAAGCTAGGACTTGAAGGAAGCCAGGGGGACCTGGTGAAGAAGGTGAAGATATGGACAGAATTCCAGGCATGAGGTACGTGAAAATGCCCCGGGTTGGAAAATGGAGTATCTTGTTTGAGGAATAGCAAGAAGGCCAGTGTCCTGGATCTCTGAGCATGGAGCTGTGAATGGAGTGAAAGGGGTAAGACAGATAAGATGGATAGGTAAGACAGATAAGACAGATAAGGGAAGGGTAGGCTGAAAAAAGCTTTGAACATCAAATAAAGGATTTTATCTTTGATCCTGGAGATGATGAGTAGCCATTGTAGTTTATTGATTGGAAGGGTAGAGGTGACATGGTTAGACCTGAGTCTAATTTAAATTACCTCCTCATGGTTAGAATGTCAATTGATTTATACTTAACTGTCATATGTGTGTGAATTATAGACATAACAACTTATATTAAATATTACTTTAATTCCTAGAATGTACTTTCCTCATAACAACCCTGTGAGGTAGGGAAGTTCAGAGAACATACTGATTTGTCCAGTGTCTTAAGGTGGTTTTAGAACTGGTATTTGAATTCATGTCTTTTGACTCCAATTCCTGGCCTCTCCCTTCAAAACATTTGTTCACAGTCAAAGACAACAGCTGGCTATATGCTTCATTGACATGAAACATAGAACTTGCAGTGTTAATGTAGTGTAAATAATATGTGGGAGGGTGATCCAAGCAGTGGTGTGCTGGAGCCAGCTCCTATGGGCTAGAGAAAGTAAGTTGTTAAATCTTCAGGGTGAACATTGATACCTCAGAAACCAGGAAATGCTACAAATCAGGACTTGATTTGTTTTGTTGATTGTCAAGGGATAGAAAATGACAAAGAAAATGGTAATAATGGAAATTTAAAAGCGTGTAATAGGTATTTTTTCCTACAGAGTTTAACAGCACACCCCTTTAAGTGTATGGTTTGCAGTGTAAAACTCAAATCTTGCCCTATTCCTCAAGCTTTGAAATGGCTGTAGTGAGAATGATTCTTGTATGCTATGAATCCAAAATCAAAGCTAAAACATTGAGCCTTTTATTTCCACTGAATCTAAATGTACCTTTTACACTGCTTTGTGCTCCATTAAGAAGAACTTTATGTAAATGCAAGGTAGAGCTTCACTATAATAAAACCCATTAAAACATACAATTCATTATGATACAGGATTATTTTGGCCAAGAGGTTGGCCAAGGGGACTCCATTACCAGAAGCACCATTGGACTTTGTTGACACATATCTCAACCATAACCCTATCCATGGGTTGGACATTAGGACAGAGTCATAATAATTGGCTCAGGGTATTTTATTGCTTTTGAATTACTTGAAAATATCTCTTTGAACTAATCAGACTATGCACTAAAAGGTTGCATTCTTCTTCTGGCCTTATCATTTGCTTATATTGTGTTTTAGGTGAAAGCAGCACTTCATGAAGTAAAATATGCAAATGAGCAAACAAAAATGGAAAATCCATTGCCCCAAAGTACTTACAAGGAAACTTGACCCTTCAGTTCTGTCTTCCTGTAATGACCATATATGGTGGGCACTATTCTTTGTCATTATTCTGGGGGCGAGAAGTTCTCTTGGGTTCATTGGCAGTCAATCATATTCTGATCCTTCTGCTTTGAAATGAAAAGAAGGTTAATTGGGGAGACCTTATGCTGCCTTTGTTCAGCAATGACGTCAGACCCTGATAAAAACTAATTCTTCTAATGCAGTCCATGAATACAGGAGGTGATCCAAAAGTACAAAGGGCAGAATAAAACTAAAACTTGATCACATATACACATACATACACATAATATACACAAACCCAGATGTCTTATTGGGTAAGTAGAGCTGATATTTAACTATTGATTATAATTTCCTAAAACCATAGGTTAGTCACTAGCAAACATCTCAGGAATTTTTATTTGCAAAATGATTCTCTTTGGAACATTCCCCATAGATCAGGATCAATGTAATCGTTACTTGTACCAAATTTTCAGGTAAGTGTATAGTATTTGCATATTTATTGAACTTCTATAAATATTACAGATGAAGCAGCAAATAATTAGGGGAATATTTTATCTAAGGACAACTGGAAAGTATACTCTTCAAACACTTTCCCAAGGTCTTTATAGGAAACATGGGACCAATATATGTAATTACAGTATCATGAATTCACTTAAACTTCTCCCATGCTGCAAAAGCTATGATAAAACTGCAGCTAACATATTGATTTTGCTGTGTGACCTTTCAACTGGAAAGCATAAGCCTTCCTATCATGGCAAGATCAGGTACCTGGCTTCATGCCTGACAAAAAAAATCAGAAAACCACAGAACACCTAAGAGTTTCAGAGTTGCATGAAAAGAGGTTCTTCAATCTGAGGCAGAGAATACCTACAGTTTTTAGTTAATACCCATGATTGCGTATTTGGCCTGTTTTGCGTTTTTTCTAATTCCTGGCCTTTAAATTTTAGACAGAGTCTAAAAGAAAAATGTAATATGTTGAAATATTGATAATATTGGCAAGACCTAGCATTTAGGAATAGCTCATGTGCATATCTTGTCTCTAGGTTAAAAAAAATCGTTTTGGTCAGAGATCTGTGATTTCAACAATAAGTATAATTCTTCCAGTGATGCAGATCATAACTTTCCCCATCTTAGTAGACACATTCATAAACTGCTGTTTCAACTACAAAAATCATCACCTTTTGACCATATTTGTGATAATGAGCCTCTCCAAACTTAGCTAAGGTGTTTAAGAGATATATTTATTGTCCACTAGAAGTGTTATATTTGAATATTAACCAGCTTGTTAGGATCTGTCAAATCTTGAATTCCATTGGCCTAGCCTTCAAGAAACTATGGTCATCTCCATACCCTGACTAAAGAGTGGATAAACCTTCAGTGGGAGACTAGATTCTTTGCTTCTTGTATATCTCCCACAGTGCCTTCCTGACACAGTGCCAATGACATAGTAAACATTCAATAAAAACATGTTCAAACCAATTCAATTAAACAAACATTTATTAAGCTTGCTGTGTGCCCAGCACTGTGCTAGCTACTAGTGGCACAAAAACAAAACTTTTAGCAGGTATTTGTTTCTATAGTGAGTCCAGAGCAAGGTAGTTGGATACTCTTTGGAAGTAAATTGCCCAATCAGGAGGAAAGAATTAGCTTTAAGAGTTTCTCACTTGGGGCTGCTAGGTGACACAGTGAATAGAGCGCTGGCCCTAGAGTCAGAAGGACCTGAGTTCGGATCTGACCTCAGACACTTAATACACACAAACAAACAAACAAACAAAAACCCTAGCCACATGACCTTGGGCAAGTTACTTAACCCCAATTGCCCTCCACAAAAAAAAAAAAAAAAAAAGAATTTCTCACTATCTAATAGTAAGGAATTTCATTCCAACCAATAAAATAGGCCATGCTCAGGTTGGAGATTCATTTCAAATGACTAAGGAAGAAATTAAACCACAACATCAGA
>WOXC01010784.1:0-82500 GCA_011680675.1 Gymnobelideus leadbeateri | reverse complement strand
TTAAACTGAAATGGCTTCTGGGAGAGCAGAAGATTATCTGTGACTATAAATCATTCAGTTCCTACTGTCTAGAAACCCCAGAAGTAGTTAAATAGATGTCTTTGGCTTCAGGTGGGGGAAATCTTTCCTTAAAAACCAGCTCAGCTCATTACTGGACCTTTTGAAAAGCTTTCATTTAAATAATGTTTTAAATTGCTAAGTGTTTCAGCAATGTGTGGGTTTGAAGGGGAAAAGAGGGTAAGAATGTGTATTGGTTTAATGCTAAGGGCAAAAGCTGGTAAAGGAGTAGATATTAAAGCTCTAACATTCTAATATTAATTTTTCTTTCCTTTTTAATTTGAGCATTTTGGTCTCTGTGGACTTTTCTTACAGCATTGGAATTGAAAATAGTGGGTCTGTATATATAGTGCACAGCAAATAGCATCTAACACAACAGTTATTGAAGAACACAGTCTACAATCTCAGTGTTCGCTGAGGGAGGAATATCCTTGTATCCAATGGGAGGAAAGATGAACTAGAGGTTAGTACAAGCTGAGAAAAACTTAACTCATATGTCCTGGCTTCTATCCCTAGTTCTTCCAGTGACTTACCGTGTGGCCTCAAGTCAATCATGCCACCTTGGGGTGCCTCAATTAAAATATATGAAACACTTGGGGAAATTAATCACTTGAATTAGAAATATGTTGTGAAAGATACCAGACACACAAAAGCAAAGAATTTCATGATGGATATAATTACCCTAGGTTTTTTACTATTATTATGCTTTTCTTATATCAACTTTTCATGTCTATATGCAACCTATATTTCAACATACTGTAGTTGAACATAAAGAAAAAAAGAGAATATTGGAATATCTTTAAATAATTGAGAGATTTTTTTTTGCCTAGGTAGATAAAAGTCCATTTGCAATTTTATGTTTATCTTATTCTCAAAGAATCTTTCATTCCCCCTCTGAAGGGATTTCATACAAATCTCTCTGGGAGATAGATCTGGAGACAGGGGAACTATGATACGTAGTAGTAGAATAACTCATTACAAACCAATTAGTCTGGCAGATGATTCAACAATACAATAACAAACATTTAAGAGCCTACTATGTTTCAGGCACTACACTAAGCACTGAGGACAAAATAAACCTCAACTATGTGCCAGAAATTGTAATAAGAGCTGAGGGTGCAAGGTAAGGCAAAAATAACCCTACTCTCAGGAATCTTACAATCTAATGGATTGTAATAAGCAAATAACTATGTACAACAGATATATACAATACAAATTTGAGATAATCACGCAGTGAAGACACTAGCTTTAAGGGATATAGGGAAAGACAAAATGGAAATAGATTGTGGCCTCAAGAAATTTACATTAAATTGTGAGGGAGAGGGAGAGTGGATACAACATACACACAGCTAATTAAATAGAAAATAAACTATGTATAAAATAATTTCAAGAGAGAGCACACTATGAACTGACGGGATAGTAGAAGGGGGACATTGAGCCAGCATGTGAAAGATATAAAGGCTGCTTTGAGGAGGTGGTGAAGACAGAGTGTGATACAGACCACCAGCATAAGAGAATGGAAGTAGGAGATGTGTGAGGAACACCTAAAAGGCAGTTTTATTAGCTGTTCAACAAATATTTGTAGATTATAATGCCTTTAAGGTCAGGAGGGATCTGCTATAGTAACTTTTTTGTATCTATATTCCTAGTGTTTAGCATAGTACCTGTCACATAGTAAGTAATAAATTCTCAATCACTCATTTGATTTAACACAGCTCAGGGTAGACTGTTCTAATTTTAAAAACTCAACTCATTGTGAATTTCAATTTGACAATTCAATATGTTGCCATCATATGGAAGTTATACAGTGATGTGTGCCAAAGTTCAGGACTATGGGATTTAAAGCAGAAAAGATCATAGAATCATAGATTGAGAGCTGGAAGAAACTTTAGAGGTCAGGAAATCCAACCCATTCATTTTATAGATGAGAAAAGTAAGGCAAAAGATGCTAAACAACTTACTTGGATGACAGAGCTAGTGAGCACTGAGTCAAGATTCAGACCCAGATCTTCTCATCTACAGTCTAGCCCTAGGCTCACTCAATCACATTGCCTGTAGGGTCCTTTGAGACCATCTAGTTCTATCTCCTTTTTTTTTTGACATGTGAGAAAACTGAGACTAGAAAGGCAATATGGATCTTCTAAAGTCATAGAGCGGACAACAAACTAGAATTTGTTGGAGGGCTAAAGATGGAGAAAGGCATTATGGGATATAATAGTGCTGCCCATTTGTCACCTATTAAGAGAGATCAATGGCTATTTCCAGGGTGGGGGGGTGGAGATGGTGGTATAGAGTAGCATCAACTACTTAAGAACTTAGGAAACCCAGGGGACTAGAGACATTCAGAAATTAATTGATGTAGCCTCATAAACAGAAGCTTTGGGCAAGGCTGTTACTTTTTAAGAAAACCTACAGAAGGTTTAGATGAGTCAGTAACTCCACATGAATTTTCTAATGTTTCCAAAGATTACATTTATAAGGCAATGCTGTCATTATTGTTTGTCCTTCATTCTTGGAGTACCAAAATGATAGCACAACATCAGGATCAATGTATAATGTGTCCAGTTGTGACTGATCAGACCAATGTGAGCTCAAAGGGTTCTGCCACAGGTCAGACACAAATAGTCCATATGACCATTTGGGAGGGAGATATCTTTAAATTTGCAAATCTCACATTACTTTTGATCTGCCGCAATGTTGCTTTGCTCATAGAGCACAGTGCCTTCTTTGACATGGGCATGCCAATGTGGGGAAGTCCTATGCCAATGTTTCTTATGTCTCACAATCAATACCAAAGTTCTTCAGAGAGACCTAGAGAGTATCCTTATATTGTTTCTTCAAACTTCACCTGCCTTGTGCCAGTTCTACTTGAAATAGTCTTTTAGGCAAATGTGTATTTGGCATTCAAACAACATAGCCAGCCCATTGTAGTTGTTCTCTCTGCAGAGGTGTAATAGCAAGCAAAGGAGTATTTAGCACCTTGTTTCAGTTCAAGTATCTTTGAGCCTTGCTTGTGATTATATTGTCTTTGTTAAGAAACAGAACCTGTGATACCCACAGTGGGAGGGATTTGCCAAAGACAGGAACAGGAAGGACTTAAAAGGTGGGTGGAACAGGGAGGAACTAATTACATATAAAAAGCTCTAGAAGAACTGGGAGGAAGCATGACTGTGGCACCAGCACTTTGTCTGCCTGTGTTGATATTACTTTGTCAGACCTGTCTGCTGATAGAGGATGCTGCTGCTGTTACAGAAACATTGGAACCTTACTGCTGGTTCAGAAACCCTGAAAGGGGATTTTCTTGTCTGTTTATAGACATTCTGAAGGAAGGTTTTACTGATATTTTCAGAGGTCCTGGGACTTTATTGATGATTTGTGTTGATTTCTCAGACCCTGTTTGTGGATCTGTGTTGATTTCACAGGCAGAAAGTGAATTGATAATGGTGCCAGAAATGTGCATGAATGTTGTTGTGGCTCTGTTAAGTTTTGTCTTCGCAGAAACAGAAAGTGCAAAGGGCTTGAGGTGGACTGGTCACTGTGAGCTTCAATATGGAATGGGAACTGGATGAGACCCTGGACAAGGAGTTGGATGAGGAGCTGAGAGCTGCCTACCTGTGAATCTAGGTGATGGTTAGGTGAATTCAGACAAGACCTGGGAGCATGGAAGAGGAACCATGGAATCTGGGAGCCAGCCTTGAGCCAAGATGAAAGGCCCTTTCCTTGGGTACTTAGTGCTGACTGACAAGATCATAATTTACTGCGACTTAGAGGTGGATAAACTTTGTACTTAGTACTCTTTACCCCTTAATGATGATTGAGTTAAGGGTAATTAGAAGCTAGTCTACAATCAATGGAGAAGAAAGAAGACTTTCTGACTGATGAGATTAAAACAATGTGACCTTGGGGTAGGAGATCTTTGTACTTTGTATCCCTTAAGGAGGATTGAGTTAAGGATTTACTGAATGATATCTTTTATTTAAAACTATGTGGCCACTTTAGTGATAAGTTGTTATATTATATCATTGTGAACGATATACTTTGGTTTCTGTGAATGTTTTATGTTAGTTTAATGCTGAATAAATAAGAGAGTTCACTATACTATGTGATCAGAACCTTAGAGCTATTCACACCAGCAGTATTCTGGAAAGCTGCTTGTGCTTGGTTTTACAATATTGAATACTTGACAGTTCAGTTCAAGAAAGTACCTCAATGTCCAGTACCTTAACTTGCCAGGTGATCTTCAGAATCTTCCTAAAACAATTCAAATGAAAGAGATTCAGTTTCTTTTTTTTTTTTTTTTGGTAGTCATTCTCCCCACTCTGCTGCAGCTCCCGGCATAGGGCCACCAAAAACAGGGTAAGAAATCAAAGGGAGAGCCATGAAGGCAGAGACCCTGCTTGGTTTTGTGGGGTGGGGTCAGCTCAGGCACTGGGATGTGCCAGGGCAGAGAAGGAAGAAGGAAGGGAGGAGGTCAAAGGGCAGTCATGCAGCTTGGGACAAATCTCATGTTGCTTTATGTTGGATTCTCAGTCGTCAGTCAGGGTTGGCTTAGAACCAGGCTGTGCAAGTAAGAGTGTCAGAGAGAGAGAGCATGGTGGAGAGGAGAGACCAAAGGAGAACGGGCATCACCAGCTGCCCGTGGCCTTCACTCCGCGGTAATCATCTGCACAAACTCTTCATAATTAACTTGGCCATCACCATCTATGTCTTCCTCTCGAATCATCTCATCCACCTCCTCAAGGGTCAGCTTCTCCCCAAGGTTGGTCATCACGTGACGAAGCTCAGCAGCACTGATGTAACCGTTCCCATCCTTGTCAAAGACACCAAAGGCCTCTCGAATTTCTTCCTTGCTGTCTGTGTCCTTCATCTTCCTCGCCATCATGGTCAGGAATTCAGGGAAGTCAATGGTCCCATTTCCATCTGCATCCACCTCATTGATCATATCTTGGAGCTCTGCCTCAGTTGGGTTCTGGCCCAGGGACCACATCACTGTGCCCAGCTCCTTGGTGGTTATGGTCCCATCTCCATCCTTATCAAACAAGGAAAAGGCTTCCTTGAACTCTGTGATCTGCTCCTCAGTCAGCTGGTCAGCCATGGCGGGGCACGGGCACTCTGGGCAGAGGAAGGAGGAGGGTGGATTGGGGGTCTCGCGGCTTTGGGAACAAAGCTCCGAGCGCAGCAGGGGGCACAGCTCCTGCCGGATCCGCCGCCGCCACTGCAGCACGCGCCCAGTGATTCAGTTTCTTGGCATGGAGCTAGTAGACTGTCCAGGTTTGACAGGCATAAAACAACGATGTCAGCATAGTGGCTCTGTTGGCCCTCTCTTTGAAGTTTTTTAGGAACCTAATACTGCTTCTTTTCCACACATTCTTTTGGAGCCTCTCAAATGCTGAGGTACCTTTGGCAATGCGCATGTCAGCCTTGTCATCCATGTGTATATCCCTGGAAAATATGCAGTCAAGGTAAGTGAACTTATCCGCAGCATTCAAAATTTCTCTACTTCTTAAAACCCATGGTTCCATTTATGAATGGTACAATGCTCGCTGGTGAAAAACCGCTGTTTTCTTGGTGTTAGTTAATCGTGAGGCCAAAATTAGCACAAGAAGTAGAGAACCAATCCATACTCTGTTGGATCTCAGAGAGGCTGCATTGAGTGCACAATCATCTGTGAGTACTATAATGCTTACAATGTTATTTTTAATTAAACTTTTTTATTTCTATTTTTGCAATTATGTAAAATATTTCCATATTAGTTATTTTGTACATGAAGACTAAAAAAAAAGAAGAAAGAGAAAAATAGCATGCTTCAGACTGTATTCAAACAATATCAGTTCTCTCTCTGTAGGCAGATAGTATGCTTCATCATTAGTCCTTTAGGGTTTTCTTGGATCATTGTATTGCTGAGAATAGCTAAGTCATTTATAATTCTTCATTGAACAATATTGCTATTACTGTGTACAAAGTTCTCCTGGTTCTGTTCATTTCACTATGCATCAGTTCATGTAAGTCCAGGTTTTTCTGAAATCATCCTGCTTGTCTTTTCTTATAGTACAATAATATTTCATTACAATCATATACTGTAGCTTGTTTAGCTATTCCCCCAATTGATGGGCATCCCTTTGACTCCCCATTCTTACCCACTAAAGTGTTTTTTAAAAAATAACACTTATGACAGAGCTACTAAAATTATTATTAACCTCCTCATGTAGATGAGCAAACTGAAATTTAAAAAGATTCAGTGACATTACAAAGCTAGTAAGGGGCAGAGTCAGGTCTTCTGATGAGTCCAGAGCTTTACCCAGCCCAGCAAGCTGCTAATTTGAATTCCTGATGAATTGGCTTGGCATCACTCCTGGTTGACTGGACCCACTGTCTGAAAAATGAGGAACACTGGGTTTAAGGCAAAAGACACAATGTACTCAGCAAGCAAATGGATGTAACAAAAACATCAAAACATTCATTAAGAACCTAGCAGCATAAAGCATAATTGGAGATACTTAGTTCAAACCAAATCAGTAAATTCATTTCAATTTAATTCACAAAATATATACATGTAAGACTTATACACAATGAGAAGAGGCAAAATGTAAGCTATAGATGGCTAACCTTGGAGCAAGGTAGACCTAGATGTGAGTGCTACGGGTACATATTGGCTGTGTTACCATGCTCAAGTCATTTACCCCCTTAGTGATGGAGCTAATTCTCTAAAATTATGTTACCTAGGAGTTGCTGATCTGTAAAGGTGAACAGACACAGCTTGGTGTAATGGTAATGGGAATCTGAAGATCTTCCCTGCCACTTGATAGGCTTAAGTGAATTTGAGGACCTTCCTTTATTTGAAAATAAACTCTTCCCCCTAATAGACTGAATGTGATCACTTGGAATCTGTGGTGGGAGGCTTGTTTTTCAAGAATGCCCACACTTGTTACTTTGTGATTGGGCAGTGGGCCACAAGGGTTGTGATGTTCTCTGACCCTGGAGAAGGCTATATATACCCCTATATGAGGCTTTGCTTTGGGGACTCACTAATGGGAAGAGTTATATGATTTGGCAAGATGAGACTCTGGGCGGCTATTGAGTCCACAGGCTTTGAAAATCCAGATATTGGTGCTTCTTTCTCTAGTAACTAACTAGGTATGGATGTAATGGTCAGATAGCTGGAAGCCCTGTCTGCTGGTCTGTTTCTTATTTTTGTCTGCTTTGTATTCTTTGAAGTTGAGGGTGCTGACTTTTCCCCCTGAACTAGGTAAATGATATATGTTTGATTAAAATGAGATTGTTAACCCCTTTTTAAGTTACTTTCCTTTAGAAAGGCAGATCAAAGAACCTGTGCTAGCAGCAATCCTGGGTATGCTAGGGCACTTGCTGCTACACTTGGCTGTTTCCTCTATCAATGAAATCATAGGTTTGCACCCCCAAACACAAAACAAGTGAATGACAGAAACAATGAAAAGGTTCATGCCCTCAGGGAGCTAACATTTTAGGGATACAACATGTGAACAGAATAGGATGTACGATGTATATTATAAATGATAATTTGAGAGGAAAGAAAGCATTAACAATGAAGAGAATCAGGAGGGGTCTCCTATAGGAGGCAGCACATGAATGGAGCCTTAAGATTGTAAGAAACTAAGTAGAAGAGGGAATGCAATTTAGGTGGGGGATATCCTATGCAAAAGCACAAAGGCAAGAGATGGAATTCTAAATTTAACAGACAGCAGACGTATCAGGTGGCCTGAGCCATAGAGTGTTTAAAGAGGAATGGTGAGAAGTAAACTTGAAAAGGTAGGCTAAAACAACATAAGAACTTTAAATGAAAACTAAAGAATTTGTATTTAAACTACAGGTAATAGGAAGCAACTGAAACTTTTGAATGTGGGACTTATATATTCAGAGCTGTGCTTTGAGATTAATTTGGTAACTGGGTGGATGAAAGATAGAAATTGGAAGATTGTGGACATAAGGAGATTAGGAAAGTAATTAAATAGTATAGGACTTCAGAGGTAGCGAGGACCATGAAGGGGTAGAATGGGGTAAATGAAAGAAATAAGTTGTAGAGGTAGAACTGGCAAAACTTAACAACTGATTTGGTTATAAAGGTAGAGAGGAAAAATGAAAAGTAGAGCATGATTTGAAGTTTGGAACCTGAGAGAATGAATGGATGGTGCTACCCTTAGATATAGAGGTGTGGAAATGGGATACATTTTTAGTGGGAGAGATTATGAGCTCCATTTCGGACATGTTAAATTTAAAACATCAACAGGACATTCAAGTAGAGATGGTAATGTCAGTATAGAATCCCTCAGAAAAAGAAATAATGGTGTGCACTAGAGTCAATGAGATTTGTATTTGTTGTAGTGCTCAGCTTCAAAATCATTCAAGCCTCTGCTTTACTACCCTTCAGTCAGTGAAAAATTCCATAAAAGTCATTTGATGCCCATCCCACAAAATTGTTTGATGATGAAGAAATAGAGGATGGAGGAGGAGGAAAAGATGTTGGTTTTAATGATATATTGATGACACTGTATAAGGAGACATTAAAATAATTCAACTAGGGTTTGGAGCATTAAATGAGATGGTCAGAATTCTTCCTATTAACCAATACCTTATGGCAGGGAATAAACTACACATTCCATACTTCTGCACAGCACTAGCCTCAGCAGTAAATGGGGCTGAGGATGGTCATAATAATTGCAACTTGTTAACAAAGCACAATCAAGATCCAGCAATGAAAGTATCACTATGAAGTGCAAAGTATTTAATTGTCATTATCACCACTACTAATGGTGTACTTTGCTGTATAATAAATGGTGCAACATAAACAAGAAATTTTAATTGTCATTGCAAGTGGTATGATTAGCATTATGATATATTCGAATAGAAACTATAATTTTGTGGATGGCTTATGGGGGGAGGTGATTTTATTTTGGTGAATCATTTCTTTTCACTTTGTCTGTGCTGCTCTTTTACAGTAACTCATATTGTTCTGATCAGCCATAGTCAGTAACTACGTAACTAACTCTAACATGGTGATATCATTTTGGTCCTCCGGGAGAACCAAGGACAACAACCAACTAACCAACCAACAGTGATGTGGATCATTTTTGCATGTCTATAAATTAATTACCTGGGTTTGTTTGCTTGAGAAATGTTTGTTCTTACACTGAGACCTTTTAGCAATAGTATGCTATCTCTTTTTCTTAAAGATTTGAATGAGTTACCTACATGTTTTGAAAATGAAACCAATGTGATACCATGATTTTCCACAGTTAATTATTCCCTTTTTAATCTTAGCTTTATTAGATTTGATGATGTAAAAAACTTTTTTAAATTTTATGTAATCAAAATTATCCATTTTAACTTCCATGACCCTCTCTATTTTTATCTTATAGAAGTAATTTTTTCCATTTTCTCTAATTTGCTTATGGTGTGACCTTTTATATCTATAAGCATTTATTAAGCTCTATTGTATTCCATATACTCTTCTAAGTAATAAAGATACAAAAAAAATGTAAAGACACTTATAAACCAAGCCCTTTCTTTCCAAACAAAATCCATTCTGCAAAAACTGTAAGGCCCAAGCTCATATAACAACGTGTTATTTGTATACATTTTAGTATGTTAAGTGATGAAAAGTTGATGAGTCCCTAAAAACTTTGCTATCAACCCCCCTTATAAAAACATAACAACACAAATCCAAATAATTGGTTTGCATTTACATAAAGGAGAAAAAAGATATAACATGATTATTTGGGGAACTTAGGATAAATAAGGGCAGCCAGGTGGATAGAGTGCTGGAGTCAAGAAAATTTCTCTTCCTGAGTTCACTGTTCTCAGACACTTAGTACCCATGTGACCTTGGGAAAGTCACCTAATCCTGTTAGTCTCAGTTTCCTCATCTGTAAAATGAGCTGGGGAAGGACATGGTGAACTACTCTAGTATCTTTGCCAAGAAAACTTCAAATGGATTCAAAAAGAGTTGGACGTGACTGAAAAATTACTGAACAACAAACAACAGGATAAGTGACATGTGAATCAGTCTGTTACCAAGAGAAAAAAGTTAGGGGAACACAGAGAGTAATGGTAAAGAATTACAAGGCTTATGGACCTCTATTAGATTGTCATGGCAGTACTATATTAGACAAACTATTCAATTACCAGTCAGTGAACATTTATTAAAAGCTTCCTACATGCCAGGCATGTGAAAAGTCCTGGGAAGACAAAGAAAGAAAAAACAAGGTCTCTATTCTCATGGAGTTCACTAATTTGGAAGACAACATGTATACAATAATATGCAAATAAGATATACAGAGGATAAATTGGAGATAGTCTCAAAGGGAAAGCACTAAGATTAACTGGGATCAGAAGAGCCTTCTTGTTGAAGCTGAGGATTTATCTACTACCTGAAAGAAATCAGGGAAGCCAGGAGCTAGAGATGAGAAGGGAAAGAATTCTAGGTATGGAGGACAGTTTGCAGAAATACACAAAGTCAAGAAATGGCATGTCTTGTGTGAATAACAGCAAAGAGGTCATATCACATTGGATGATAGATTATGTGAGAGGAGATTAATAAGGTATAAGAAGATGAGAAAGAGAAAAGAGAGAAAAGTTTAAAAGGGATTTGAACAGAGTACTTTTAAATTGATCCTGGAGGTAATAGGAAGCTGTTACTGGAATTAGTTGAATAGGCAGTTGACATAGTCAGACCTGTACTTTAGGACAATTTGACAACCTAGTAATGGATATGGATCAGAGAGAGAACTGAGTTAGGGAGACCAACCAACAGGCTATTATATAGTCCAGATTCAAGGTGATGAGGGTCTATACCTAAGGTAATGCAATGCCAGAGGAGAGAAGGGGAACATATGTAAGAGATGTTATGAAGGTAGAATTTATAAAACTTGGCAACTGATTGGAAATGGGGTGGAGAAGGTTGAAAATGGGGAGTCAAGAATGACACCTAATATATAAGCCTGAATGATTGGGAGGATGTTGGTGCCCTCAACAGTAATGGGGAAGTCAGGAAAAAGAATTCCATTTTCGATGTGTAAAATTTAAGATGTCTGTGTGAAACCCACTATAAGATATCAAAGTGGTAATTGGAAATGTGAGACTTGAGGTCAGAAAAGAGGTTAAGGCTGGATAGGTCTGAGAATCATCTGCAGGTGTGACCTGGTAGCAGGTGTGATCTGGATGAGGATTCAGCAGAGGAGACTGAGCAGGAGTGAGAAAGTAGGTTAGGAGGAGAACCAGAAGAGATTAGTGTCACAAAAATCTAGAAAGAAGAGACTATCCAAGAGAAGAGGTGACCAACAGTGTCAAAGGTTACAGAGAGGTTAAGAGGGATGAGGACTGACAAAGTCATTAAATTTGGCAATTAAGAAAATGAACATTAGAAACTTTGAAGATTGAATTGAATGATGAGCTCAAAAGCCAGAGCACAAGAAAGTTAAGAAAATAAGAGGAAACTCATAGGAAAAAATGGGCAGTAGAACCATGTAGTGATGTAACTTCTACCTATACTGCTACTATATTCAGTCAATCAGTCAATGAACAAGCATATAAGTGCCTATTATGTGTTAGACACTGCAAAGGACATTGGATATTCAAAAGCAAAAAAAAAGTCTCTTCATTCAGGAAATATCAATATGTCTGCTACAAAGAGGAATTTGTCCCTGATGGTGAAAAGTTTTAAGATTCCAAAAAGGAAATTCCCTAGCATGGTGAGTAGATCCTATTATATAAATTTATGGGAGGGTATAGGCAAGAAGAAATCCAGACTCCAAAACAGAACAAAATGAAGATGATGATGATGATGATTATATCATTTATGTATCATTTTAAGCTTTGCAAAGTGTTTTACAAGTATCTCATTTTATCCTTACAATAACTTTGGTCTATTTGCTCTATTATTAGAAAAGTTGTCATTATAAAGACTTTTAAAAACTATTAACTTTAACTTTCCATTGTTGTTTTTAATGAGTTATTTATTACATTTGTTACTAAACAGTAGCAAAGAAAACATTGCCACCCTTGCAGAGTCCATGGAATATTGATGTCGGTTTTATTCTTAGGTTGAGAGAGAAAGAGAAAGACAGAGACAGAGACAGACAGAGAGACAGAGATAGAAAGAGACAAAGAGTTGAGGGGCAGGTGGGAGGGAAAGAGAGGGGGAGAGAGAGGGAGCAATTTTCTGCTAAGATTAATAACTTTGGACTTACTACCTGAAAGGGTATATGTAGATATAAAATCAAATTTGTATTTAATTGGAGATTTCATTAGTTTGAGGCATAATTGATTTAGTACAAATCCTTAATGATTGATATATTGGCCATGCTCTGCTGTTACTCTGGTGATGGCTTTATTTTTAAGAAAAAAAAAACTATTTAAAGGGTAAAGAAGTAAGTAAAAAAGTAAGGAAGATGCAATCACTCTTTGACTTATAACCAAGAAAGACTAATATGTAATGAGTAATCTGCTTATGAGTGAAAGAGGAGAAGGATCTCACTAATGGTGAGGTTTGTAATCATCCTACTTCTGTCCAGTATCATGGACATTAGAGACACTTCACTTAGGCACTGAATGTAGAGATGTCTCAATATAGCTATTTAATTTTTTTTAAATCTAACAGCAAAAATTTTTGTTCTGAGAAATTTCCTCAGACGGAATATGGTAACACTGGGATAATTTCTTTTCAGTGAAACTTTCTTTCCATTTACGGGATGAAATAAGGGGAAATTTGGCACCATGATGAGGTGTTAGGTAAAAATGAAGTTTATCTGATACATTTCTAAGCCAGAAACTTTAACTAATGTGGTATGTGCATGAGTTCCACTATCACAATAATTGTGATTAGCAGCTATACTACATATTCCTTTGACAGCATAGTATTTTTGCCATAGACATACCAATGAATTGTCCTGGTTTTATATATATATATGTTGAACCTTGGGTTATTATAAATGTTCTTTTTAAAAAGCGAAGATAGGAAGGGTTCATTATCAAACAAGGGTGTGAGAGGATCACAGGAGATGAAATGATCAGTTTTGATTATGTAAAATGAAAGGTTCTACATATCTATGTAACTGATTTAAATATGTAAGAATAAGAATCATTCCCTAATAGATAAATGTTCAGAAGATATGATTCTCAAAAGAAGAAACACATGTTAGCAAGAAGAAAACTACATGAAAAAATGTTCCAAATCATAAAAGAAGGGAAGTGAAAATTAAAACACTCTGAGGCTCCAGCTCACACCCACCATATTAGCAAAGATGATACAAAAGGAAATTGACAGTTGTTGGTGGGGATGTGGTAGGAGAGGCATACCAATTCACTTTTTATGGAGCTACAAATTGATCCTATCATTCTGGAAAGCAATTTGAAACTATACCCTAAAAGGCACCTAACTGGGCATACCCTTTACATAAACCTTCAAATAGATACAGAATAAAAGAAAAGACCTATACATACAAAAATATTTAGGGCAATGTTTACATTGACAGCAACAACAAAAAAATGGATTCAAAGGAATGTCACTCACTTAAGAAATAACTGCATAAATTATTATATATTAATGAAATGGACTATTGAATTATCTTTAAAAAATAAAAGTTGCGGTTTCAGAGAAATATGGGAGGAATTGTATAGCATTATTGAAGAGTTTATTTTTAAAATCCAAGTAAAACAAAAGTTATTAATTTAAGAATCTTTGGATCTCAAGAAAGAAAATGAAATTCAGGGAGCCAAGATGGCATCATAGAAGCAAAAATTCCATGTGTTCCCCCAACAATCACCTTTAATACATATAAAATATGACTCTAAACAAATTTTAGAGCTACAGAACCCACAAAGTGACAAAGAGAAACAAATCGCCCACTGAAGGCAGCCTGGCAGGCCTACAGGAAGGGTCCAGCAAAGCAGACTGGGAGCCAGATGCAGTTCTGTGTGAGCCACATGATTTTGGCCTCAGGGCAGCCCCAACCAGTGGCTACCAGAGCAGACTTCAGGAGAGTGAATCACCAGAAGCTATGGCAGTTTCCAGATTCCTCAACCCATAAACACCAAAAAGCAAGTAAAAGGTCAGTAGAGAACTCTCTTGGAAAGGAAGGGCATGGTCTGGCCCCTGGCCCCCCAGCAAGAGGTGGTGGAGTCACAGCAACTGTAGCTGCTTCCCCATGAGGCTGCCTCCAGAGCTCCTGGCCTGCAGATTGTAGGGGGACCAAGCAAACATTCAGAGGGTAATCACTCTTGCTTTAACCTGCTTGGATCTGGATCATTGTCTTAGGTGGAGATCCTGGGGTGTTTGGCCAGTGAGCCAGAGCTTGTGGGGGCTGCAGAGAGGCCACCCTCCTAATAGCTCTGGCAGCTTCAAAAACCCCCAGAGATTTGGGATGGAGCTTTCCTCTCTGGAAGCAGAGTTCTACCATGGCAAAGAGTTCAAAAGTCAAGTAATTGACTAGCAACATGAGCAAGCAAAGGTAGCAGAGCAAGCAGAGCAATCAAACCTTAGATTCCTTTTTTGGAAACAAAAAGGATCAAAGCATGGAATGGGAGGAAGAAAACAAAGTCAGAACTCCTGCATCAAAGGCATCCAAGAAAAATAAGAACTAGTTACAGGCCATGGAGGAACTCAAGAAAGACTTTTAAAAACAAGTAAGAGAAGTGGAGGAAAAATTGGGAAGAGAAATGAAAATGATACAAGAAAATCATGAAAAGACAGTCGACAACCTGACTGAAGAAAATAGTACCTTAAAAAAATAGACTAACTCGGGGTGGCTAGGTGGCGCAGTGAGTAGAGTGCCGGCCCTGGAGTCAGAAGGACCTGAGTTCAGATCCAGCCTCAGACACTTAACGCACACACAAACAAAAACCTAGCCGTGTGACCTTGGGCAAGTTACTTGACCCCAACTGCCCTCCAAAAAAAATAGACTAACTCAAATGGCAAAAGAGGCCCAAAAAGCCAATGAGGAGAAGAATGCCTTAAAAAGTCAAATTAGCCAGATGAAAAAGGAATTTCAAAAGCTCACTGAACAGAATAATTCCTTCATAATTAGACTGGAGCAAATGGAAGCTAATGACTTTATGAGAAATCAAAATATTATAAAACAGATCCAAACAAATAAAAAAAAATAGAAGGCAATGTGAAATATCTCATTGGAAAAACCACTGACATAAAAATAGATCCAGGAGAGATCATTTTAAAATTATTGGACTACTTGAAAGTCATGATCAAAAAAAGAACCTATAAATCATCCTTCAAGAAATTCTCAAGGCAAATTGCCCTGATATTTTAGAACCAAAGGGCAAAATAGAAATTGAAAGAAATCACTATTCACCTCTTGAAAAATATCCCCAAAAGAAAACTCCTAGAAAAGTCATAGCCAAATTCCAGAGTTCCCAGGTCAAGGAGAAAATATTACAACCAGCCAGGAAGGAACAATTTTACTATGGTGGAAACACAATCAGGATAACACAAGATCTAACAGCTTCTACATTAAGGGACCAAAGGGCTTGGATTATGATATTCTGGAGGTCAAAGGAGCTAGGATTAAAACCAAGAATCATATGCCCAGCAAAACTGAGTATAATGTGGTCATTCAATGAAATAGAGGACTTTCAAGCATTCTTGATGAAAAAAACCATAGTTGAACAGAAAATTTGATGTTCAAATACAAGAAGCAAGAGAAGCATGAGAAGGTAAACAGGGAAAAGAAATCATATGGAAATTATTAAATTTGAATGATTTATATTCCTACATGGAAAAACAATAATTGTAACTCATGACACTTTTCTCAGTATGAGGATAGTTGAAGGGAATATGTGTGTGTGTGTGTGTGTTTGTATACTACATATATATGTTTACATTGGGGGGTATATGTGCATATAAATACATATATGAGTGTGTCCATATATGTGTACATGTAGACAGAGGGCACAGGATCAGTTGAATAGGAAGGGATGATATCTAAAAAATAAAATTAAGAGGTAAGAAGAATATAATGAGAGGAGATAGGGAGAGACAGAATAGGATAAATTATCTCATATAAAAGAGGAAGCCAAAAGGGAATGGGTCAACCTAACTCTTATTGAATATGCTTAAGGAAGGAATGAAATACATACTAAATTGGGTATCTTAACCTACAGAAAAATAGGGGGGAAGAAGATAAGAAGGGGAATTATAGAAGGGAGGACAGATTGGGGGGAGGGTAGTTAAAAGCACATACTTTTGAAAAGGGACAGGGTCAAAGTAGAAAATAAAGTAAGTGGGGGGGGGCGGGATAGGATGGACATAATATAGTCAGTCTTTCACAATATATCTACTATGGAAATGTTTTGCATAACTACACAGGTACAACCTATATTGAATTGCTTATCTTCCCAGTAGGGGTGGGTGATGAGGGAAGAAGGCAAAGAATCCAGAAATCAAAGTTTTAAAATCAAATGTTAAAAAAATATTATTATCATTAGTATTATTTTTACATGCAACTGTGAAATAAGATATACAGGCATTGGGGTATGGCGATCTATCTTGCCCTACTAGAAAGTCAGAGGGGGAATGGGGGAGGATATAAGAGAGAACAGTTTGGGGGAAGGGGTATTCAGTAGGATCTCTATTTTGGGGTGATAGGTAGGGGAAAGACAGGGAGAAATTTTGTAACTCAAAGCCTTCTGGAAATGAATGCTGAAAACTAAAAATAAACAAAAAAAAAAAAGAAAATGAAATTCAGTTTTGAACAAGATCTTTCATTTTACTAATGACACAAATTTAGTATAATTTGCTTTTCTAAAAGTTTTTCCATCTTAAACCTTTAGGTGTATACACATGAAAATATAATTTGTATCCTTTAATAAACAGTTTGGATTGACCTTGAGTAAATCATGAGAATTGGTTTTTAATCATCATTGTAAGGAATTCTCCATTTGGAAACTCCCTACTCCAAAACAGGTAAGTAACTCACGCACAACTGATATTTTTACAGACTTGCCTACAACCCCAAGAGATTAAGTGATATATCTGTATGCCCACAGCTGCTATGCATCAGAGTTAGGATTCAAACCTGGGTCTTTTTGATTTTAAAGCCGGTCCATGACTCACCATGCCAATTTGTCTCTCTCAAATCATTGATATTATAGGTAAAAAAAATGCAGTTCATGGAAAATAGCATTTATGCTCAGCAGTGAAAAAGGAATACAAGTGGACAGGAGTAAATGTACACTCATATTTTCCTGGAATATTAGAGTTAAAAGAGATATTAGAGATTCCCTACTTCAATTTAGTCATTTTATAAATAAGTAAAATGAGGCCCAAAGAGGTAAAATGACTTGCTCACAACCAGAGCATTAGTGATGAGGCATAAGCTCTGAGAACCCCCTTGAATCTTTCCACTGGATCTGGCATTCTCCAGAGGCCAAAAGCCTTCCATTATCAATATGACTGAATCTCTGTCACCCTTATACTTATCCTGGCCCTCAATTGTTTGTAATCTCCAGGTAGCCTTTAGTGACTTCCCACACATGATCCTATGGAAATATCTATGACCAAATCTGTTACCCTTAAATTAGCCTAGCTCTTCCTCGTCTGTTGCATCTGGCTGTTTCCCATCAAAATCCCATAGTCTTGGTTCACAGAGTCTGACCTCAGTCCAGACAAGATCCTCCCCAAACCACTCCTCTAGACTACCCCTAGATCCTTCCCACAGTCTCTCCATATATAATATTCATATTGCCTCTGTGAAGGAGCTCATATTCAATCTAGTTTAGGCTCAGTCTGTGTCAAATTATTCTGGCCCACTTATCAATACAAGCATCACAAATGCTTAAGCTCCTTAAGAGTCTATCCAGGGGCGGCTAGGTGGCACAGTGAGTAGAGCACTGGCCCTGAAGTCAGGAGGATCTGAGTTCAAATCCAGCCTCAGACACTTAACACTTACTAGCTGTGTGACCTTGGGCAAGTCACTTAACCCCAATTGCTCTCCAAAAAAAAAGAATTCAATATATTGGGGCAGCTAGGTGGCGCAGTGAGTAAGAGCACCGGCCTCAGAGTTGGAATGACCGGAGATTAGATCCGGCCTCAGAAAATGAGCACCCACACATAAATAATGACTGGCCATGTAAACTTGAGCAAGTTACTTAACCCCAATTGCTTTAAAAAAAAAAAAAGTCTATCCAATATGGCCAATCTTCAATAAACTTTGTTTTACTTTGGCAGCACCCAGCATGTCGGTATCTGGGGTTCTTGAGCACCCCTAATAAAGCGCAAACCTCAAAATTAGTACTACTATTACTTTTCTTATTATTAAATAAATTAGTCTTAGAACATAAATATAATATAGGGAATATAGTACCATCCTCTGATTCTTGGTCAGAAATCTTTCTACCCTATCACACAGAAACAAATTTTATTGAGAAAATTCTTCATACTTTAGTAAGATAATTATAAAAATTATCTAAAGCAATGGGTTTCAAGATATAAATGGCTTATAAATTTAAAAGTAAGGAAGTATCAATATAGTGAAAGGGTTAAATTTCTGACTTTGCTTCAGCTTTTCTTAAAAAAAGAAAAACACTTTAAAGTGAGAATTATTTTTTTCAAGAATCACTAAAACCAAACATCTGCTTCTTCTGCTGATCTGAAACCAAGTTTAAAAAAAAGACAACTTTCCAGGGTAATGCCATTTAAAATCACACACTCTCTTAAAACTTTGTATGCATCAACTATAAGGAATATAACCCATCAAAATGTTCTTAGAAATATACATTCAAACAAGAAAAAAAATTAACAAATGCAACTTTTTCTATTTGTATGATGCCAGTGTAACCCACTTATTCTATTAGTTGCAGAATATGAACAGAAAAAATGGGGGTAAAAATGAGAATATGATAATATTTTAAAAGAAGTAGATAAATTAGAAATAAAAGACTATAGAACTAATAAAAAACATATATTAGTGAAATAGAAAAGGAGAGTGTTATTTAACTGAATATGCATATTAAAAATTAAAAACCAGGGGCGGCTAGGTGGCGCAGTGAGTAGAGCGTCGGCCCTGGAGTCAGAAGGACCTGAGTTCAGATCTGGCCTCAGACACTTAATGCACACACAAACAAAAACCTAGCCATGTGACCTTGGGCAAGTTATTTAGCCCCAAATTGCCCTCCAAAAAGAAAAAAAAAAACAGAAACCAAACAAATAAACAAACCCAAAAGAGCAAAAAAAAGAAAAGTCATTGAAAATTTGTGACAAAATATATAAGTTGGAAAACAAAAGAATTATAGAAAAAATAAACACTATGAAAAGCTAATTAACTAAAAGCCAGAGTAGGGAAAATAAAATAAATAAAATAGCAAATAAACATGGACAAAAACACAAAAATCAGAAGAAATAAAAAGAATTCTTGAAATTCATTGTATGTAGCTATATGTTAATAAAAATGAGAACACAAGGGGCGGCTAGGTGGCGCAGTGAATAGAGCGCCGGCCCTGGAGTCAGAAGGACCTGAGTTCGGAGCCGGCCTCTGAGACTTAATCCACACAAAAACCTAGCCGTGTAACCTTGGGCAAGTTACTTAACCCCAATTGCCCTAAAGGGGCGGCTAGGTGGCGCAGTGAGTAAGAGTGCCGGCCTCGGAGTTGGGATGACCCGAGATCAGATCTAGCCTCAGAAAATGAGTACCCACGCATAAATAATGACTAGCCGTGTAACCTTGAGCAAGTTACTTAACCCCAATTGCTTTAAAAAAAAATGAGAACACAAAAGAAATAGAGGATTGCCTTCAAAAATATAAAATACTCATACTAATAGAAAACCAAAGAGATAATTTAAATAATTTAATCTCTATAAAGGAAATAGAATCAGTTTTAGAGCAGCTATCAAAGGATTAAAAAATTCCCCTTATGAGGTCACAAGAGAATTCTACCAAACTTTTAAAAAATTAATACTAAATCCTACATAAATTATTGTAAAAAAAATAAGAATGAAAGCACTGTAGCAAAATCCTTTTATGAGATAATATATATTTCTGCTACCTAAGCTGGTGACTGGAAAGAGAACTACAGACCAATATTATTAATAAATATTAATACTTTTTTAAATAAAATCCTGAAGGGAGCGGAGTCAAGATGGAGGAGCAGAAACAGGACTTCCTCGAGGCTCCAGCTTCCACCTCCTCCAATTCATGTGAAAAATGACTCCAGACAAACTTTGGAGCTACAGAACCCAAAAAATGACAGAGAGAAGCTAACCTCCCACTGAAGACAGCCCAGCAGGGTGACAGGAAGGGGCCAGCAAAGTGCTTTGGGAGCCTAGCCCAGCCTCACAGCAAGCCTGAGGTTTTAGCCTCAAGGTGGCCTAACCCCTGCCAGCTGGAGGGACTTCAGATCACCAGCAGCTGTGGTGGTTTCCAGAATTATCAACCCACAGATGCCAAAGACAAAGTGAAAGGTCAGTGTAGACTCTGCAGGAACAGGGAGTTGGGGAGTGCTGCTACAGAGCTCCTGGCTGGCAGACTGTAGGGGGATCAAGAAACCAGTCTGAGGGGTAAGCACTCTTGCTTTAACCTGCTTGGATCTGGAGGTCCTGGGGTGCATGACCAGTTTGCCAGAGCATGTTGAGGCTTCAGAGAGGGCACCCAACTAATAGCTCCAGCAGCTGAAAAAACCCCAATGATTAGGATAAAGCTCCCCTTTCTGGTAGCAGAGTTTGACTATGGCAAAAGGATCAAAAGTCAAGTAATTGAGTGGCAACATGAGCAAGCAAAGCAAACAGAGCAATCCGACATTATACTCATATTTGGGGACAAAAATCATCAAAGCATGGAACAGGAGGAAGACAATGAAGTCAGAACTCCTGCACAAAAAGCTTCCAAGAAAAATATGAGCTGGTTATAGGCCATAGAGGACCTTAAAAGGGATTTTAAAAACCAAAGAAGAAAAGTGGAAGAAAAATTGGGAAGAGAAATGAGAATGATACAAGAAAATTATTAAATGAGAGTCAACAACCTGACTGAAGAAAATAACACCTTAAAAATAGACTAATTCAGATGGCAAAAGAGGCTCAAAAAGCCAATGAGGAGCCTTAAAAAGCTGAATTTGCCAGATAGAAAAAGAATCTCAAAAGCTCTCTTAAGAGAATCATTCCTTCAGAATTAGATTGGAGCAAATGGAAGCTAGTGATTTTATGAGAAATCAAGATACTATTAAACAGATCCAAACAAATGAAAAAATAGAAGGCAATGTGCAGTATCTCATGGGAAAAACCACTGACCTGGAAAATAGATCCAGGAGAGATAATTTAAAAATTATTGGACTACCTGAAAGCCACAATTAAAGAAAGAGTCTAGAAATCATCCTTCAAGAAATTCTCAAGGAAAATTGCCCTCATGTTTTAGAACCAGGCAAAATAGAGGTTGAAAGAATCCACCAATCACCTCCTGAAAAAGATCCCAAAAAGAAAACTCCTAGGAATATTATAGCCAGATTCTGGAATTCCCAGATCAAGGAGAAAATATTACAAGCAGCCAGGAAGAAACAATTTTAATATTGCAGAAACACAATCAGGATAACAGGATCTGGCAGCTTCTACAGTGAGGGATCAAAAGGCTTGGAATATGATATTCTGGAGGTCAAAGGAGCTGGGATTTAAACCAGGAATCACCTACCCAGCAAAACTGAGTATCATGTTTCAGGGGAAAATACAGTCATTCAGTGGAATAGAGGACTTTCAAGCATTCTTGATGAAAAAACCATAGTTGAATAGAAAATTTGACATTCAGATACAAGAAGCAAGAGAAGCGTTTATGATGTTGTGCTCTGTCTGTTGTACTGTGTTGATTTTTCAGACAGAATTCTTGTTTGTCGATCTGTGTTGATTTCTCAGACAGAAGTCCTCTCTGTTGTTCTGTGTTGATTTCTCAGACAAAAGCCCTGTCAATAAATATTGTTAAGTTGTTTTCCTAGAAATAGAAACTGTGAAGAGCTCGGAGTGGAACAGCTCCTGTGAGCTGAAATATGGAATAAGAGCAGAGAGCTGCCTACATGTGAATCCAGGCAAGAGTTGGGCATGGTCAGTCCATGGAGAAGAAGTTGTGGGGTTTGGAAATCAACCTCTAGTCAAGATGAAAGAAGACTTTACTTTGAATACTCTGTACTTACTGAAGAGATTGTAAATTACTGTGACCTAGTGATGGATGGTGTTTGTATTTTATGTTATCCCTTAAAGATAACTAACTATAAGATATACTGAATGTTTTTTTTAAGACTATATGGTCACCTTATGTTGCTTTGAATGTTATGCATTAGTTTCTTGAATGTTATGCTTTAGTTTCTTGCTGAACAAATAGAGTTCATTATACTATGCAATTAGACCCTTAAAGTTATTCAAAGCAGCAGTCCTCAGGAGAGCTGCTCAAGACTGACTTTACAAGAAGCAGCAGAGAAAAACAATGGATATAATTAGTTCAATTAAAAGTTTTATCAAAATCACAAGAGACAAAACACACACACACAAACACACAATCAAAAGTACTTATACATAACTACAAAATCCAGGAATTAATAATTACAAGGGAAATCTCATACAAAGTAACTACAAAATGCATTAAAATATTTGGGAATAAATTTATCAAAATATACTCAATATTTGCTCCTTTGAGAAATAAAGAATTTAAATATTTGAAGAACATTCAAGTGATCACACCTATGCTGTGCTAATATGAACAAAATTATAATTCTGTCAAAGTTAATTTATAGATTTTGTGCCACACCAACCAAAGGGGTATGTCAGAAGGCTAGACAAAATAATGACAAAATTCATTTGTAGAACAAAATATCAGGAAGAATAATGAGGGAGGGGGAAGTAATAGGAAAAAAAAGTCATAGGAAGTAATAGAAAAAGAGCAATAGAAGTAAAAGAAGAAAAAGTAATAGAAAAAAAGCAATAAACAATACTTTGTCAGATGTCAAAGTATATTATTTTTTTTCTTTTTTTTATTTTTAGTTAACAACATTCATTTCCACAAGATTTTTGAGTTAAGAATTTTCTCCCTATCTTTCCCCTACTCACCACTCCAAAATAGCGATCCTAGTGAATACTCATTCCCCCAATCTGTTCTCTCTTATGTACTCCTCCATTCCCCCTCCAACTTTTTAGTAGGACATGATGTATCTCCATATCCCAGTGCCTATATCTTTTATTTCCCAGTTGCCTGTGAATAACAATAATAATGATAATAATAATAATTTTAAAATTTTGATTTTAAAACTTCGAATTTCATATTCCCATCTTCCCTCATCACCCACTCTTACTGGGAAGATAAGCAATTCAATATAGGTTGTATATATGTAGTTATGCAAAACATTTCCATAATGGATATATTGTGAAAGACTGACTATATTTCCCTCCATCCTATCTCAACCCCACTTGTTCTATTTTCTACTTTGATCCTGTCCCTTTTCAAAAGTGTGTGCTTCTAACTACCCTTCCCCCTAATCTGCCCTCCCATCTATCATCTCTTCCTCTTATCCCCTTCCCCCGTACTTTCCTATAGGGTAAGATACTCAATTTAGTGTGTATATATATCATTCCCTCCTTAAGCCAAATTCAATGAGGGTAAGGTTGACCCATTCCCTTTTGGCTTCCTGTTCTTCCCCTCCATTGTAACAGTTTTTCTTGCCTCTTTTATATGAGATAATTCACCCTATTCTGTCCCTCCCTATCTCCTCTCATTATATTCCTCTCTAAAATCTTAATTGTTGGTGGAGCTAGGAATTAATATAGCTCTTTTAGAAAACAATTTAGAGTTATGCAAATAAATGCAAAGATCCATACCATTTCACCCAGAGAGTACACTATTAGACATATACCCCAAGGAAGTCATTGACACAAAGAAATGTTCCATGTACACAAAAATATTTATAGTACACATATATGTGTGTATATATATATATACATGTATATATACATGTATATATGTATGCATATATATGCACACATATACTGGAAATAAAGTAGACCCTATAAAGTTTGGGATAGATAAACAAATGTGTGCTATAAAAAAATAACGAACATGATGGAAAGTCTTTTCCAAGAATGAAAAGACTTGTATGATCTGGAAGTGGAAGCAGGAAAACAATATACATAATGACTATAACAATGCAAATAGAAACAATAACAGCAGCAAAACAAGTAAGATTGAATTCTGCAGATCTATACTAACCAAGCTCGGTACCGAAGAGGAAATACGAAAAGATTCCTCACCCCTCACCTTTTACAGGTTCACAGAAGTGGAATATTTCACAGGTCACCAGAAGATGTGCTGATTTATTTTCCTGTTTATTTTCTCCTCCTCTATTAAAAAAAATTCATTGTCATAAAAATGACTCTCTGGAAGGAAGAAGTGGTAGATATGGGGGAAATGCAGGTAGGATAAAACAAAAGATAATCAATAAACGTCTATTCAAATGTTACAAAATTAAGGCAAGCAAAATTCCTTGGGTACTAGTTCAAACTGGTTCTCAATCTATACATTTTCTAAGATTAATAACTGACATTTATATATCACTTTTAAACACCTCATCTGATTCTCATAATAATCATATGAGGTAAGTATTAGAGTTGGTATTATGTCGATTTTACAAAGAAGAAAGTTGTTCAGAGTATTTATAATTTTGCTATGATGCCTAGTAAGTATATGTTAGAAGGTAAGACAAAGCAATGACAAAATCCATGCGTAAAACAAAATATCAAGAGAAATAATGGGGGTAGGGGGAAAGTAATAGGAAAGAAGACTTCCAGGTATAAGGTTATATTATAAAGTATGTGTCCAAGGTAGGATTCAAACCCAGTTCTCTGAGTACCAGCACAATATTATTGTCTTCTATCACACTCCTTGATTATTTAACTGAAACAAAACTATATCAGGATTCTCTGAACCAAGCTGATATTTCATTCAGCCCAAGTCCCTTGATTAATTCATCAGGGGAAACTATCCATCAAACCAATTGTTTAGTGTTATGTAAATAACATGTAAATGACCAGTTGATTATTTGAATTTTTTACTTTTCAACCAGCTGTTTCAGCCAAGAGCAGAAACAATCTCAAAAAGGCAGTTAATATACTAATTTCCAGAACCATAACTAGGGTAAAACCCAGGGTTTTGCCCCTTAAAGTTTAAATTTAAAGATAGCATTTTCCATTCTTCAACAGTGTGGAAGCAACTTAGCTAAGCATCTAGTCAGCAAGAATAACTAGTAGCAATAGAAAGTTACATCCTAATGCTCAGTTCCTTTCACAGCTATTCCCCAGTCCTTCTGGAAACTCATCATATCCTGCTGTCCACCATGGGTTGCCTAACAGAGGCCTCTATGTCCCTAGTCTCAGTCTCCTATGGGGCCTTTCCTAGATTCTCTTCCTTTCTCCACTCCCAAACAACTGAATTCATTTTAAATAAGTGATTTGATAGCAAACTTCAGGCTATATGCCCCAAGTATATTCTGTGCTGCTTGTCACAGGTACAAAGACTGATCCTTCTGATTCCACCCAGTTGTATGACTATGATTTTTCATGGCTACTGCTGAGCATTAAGCATCTTGTAAAGCCCACAGGAAAAAAAATGAACTTTACACCAAGAGTATATACAAAAACTAGCCGTGTGCCCTTGGGCAAGTCACTTAACCCCAATTGCCTGCCAAAAAAGCAACAAGAACAAAAAAGAGTATATAGCGATTTTTTAAAATCAAAGACCCAGAGCACTTTGAAGCTTTCATTTATCCCATGAAAACAACATAGATTGTCTATTACGTAGGTAGCATTATTCCACCACTATAAATGTGGAGGGTGAGAATCCATCACTGAGGAGTGAACAGATTAGCCATTGTCCACATTTTGCATGTTTATCCAAAATAAATCTACTTACATTTCTCTTTCTATTTTTATTAATTGTCTTGGTTAAAAAGTAGGTGGTAACGTCCATATATAATTTATTTGGATCATCTACTGCTGATAGTCCTATTTTTAGTCATGATTGATTTTCCATTAATCTCACAGAGAGGTAGAAATAATAGTCAAAGTTCAAGTATGTTTCTACCATGAACAGGAATGAGACCCATAATAGAGGGAAAATGAGACATAGTCTCTAAGATCTAATAAATACTTGTTAATTTACCTTCCTTGGATTTGGGTTACCTATAGCTTTAATCCCTCACAGACCAAATCCTTGCCAACTTGGAGGTCTAACAAGCAATAGCAATTGCTGTGTGTGTTAGATGTTATTATTATTATTGCAATTATTATTCAATAGACTGCAACATATTTCCAATTTTGACTAAGGCACAAGAAGTAGAGTAAAGCATATCATCAAGAAAATGTGTATTCGGGAATGGAGGTAGGCCTCATATATGACAAGAACAAGTGAAAACAAATGGGAAATCCCTCACTTGTGCCCCCCCCAAAAGTAGTAAAAATAAAATAGTAGGAAAAAAAATATATATATGTATTTTTTTTAAAAGAGACAGACAGAAAGACAGGCATGGAGCATCAATGCAAGAACATGAACAAAACCACAATGGATAAAAAGTAATGGGTGACTTGCCATCAGTCCTAATGGAGAAGATCCCTACATTTATGAGAACACAGATCCAGTGGATTAAATTTAAGGTGGTTGATCTTACTTGGTATGACAAAAAATAATAGGGGGAAGGGAACAAGCATTTATTAAGCACCTTCTGTATGCCAAGTGCTTTACAAATATTATCTCATTTAATTCTCATGGTGATCCTGCAATGTAGGTGCTACTAATTGTCCCCATTTTATAGATAAACTGAAGCAGGCAGAGAGTTAAGTGACTTGCCCAGAGTCACACAGCTAGTTAAGTGTCTGACACTGGATTTAGATTCAAGTCTTCCTAAGCCCAGCACTCTACCAACTATGCAACCTATGTATATCCTACAAGTAGAGGCAAATGATAACATTTAGCACATGTAATAATTGAAGATGTTCTATCAGAGGTACTTAAAATTGCTTTGGGATTTTTAAAGATTGTATTTCACATTAGGAAAGCTAATTCCCCTTAGCTCTAGGATTACAAAGGTACTGCTATAAACATTTCAGATTGGAAGATCCATTTTGGCCTTACATTTACTCTCGTTTACCATTTTCTCCCCTCAAGGAAAGTTAGCATCGGGTTTATAATGCTGTAGCTAAGGTTCAGTTGCTGTTTCCATTATAAACTTTGTTTTTCCAGATTATACCTCGTCACTTTTAATTTGCATCAAGATAAAATTTTAGCATAAGACTTGTCAGGCTGAATGTAAATTATTTTTTTTCAACAAAACATTATCTGGAATGCTTACAGTTAGGAGTACTGTGGTCAACCAGTCTTGGAAGAACAGCAGCTCAAAATTAGCTGTTTTCTAAGCTTGTAATTTGCTCTGTGGTAGGTAAAATTTTCTTTTTCCAAAAGCAAATAATTTCAAGACAAATCCCCAAATTTCCAAAAGAGAAGTTTAGGGGGAGAAAGTGAAATATAAATAGTAGATGATTTGGAAGCCTATAGCATTACTTAGAATCCTGAACATATGAAGTTCTCTACACAAGGTCAGGCAATTTCATTTACCCTTCTTTCTCAAGCCTGTCCTATATGAAAAAACAAAAAAGTCACATTGAAATTGCCTTGAAATTTCTGTCAGGCATGTCACATATGGCCATACATTTTTCCCCATCCTTGTTGCCTTAACTTCTTCAAGCTACAGCTATTCCATGCTGTAGCATCCCTGAAGATTTAGACACTATACAGGATTATGGTGTACATACTATCAGATGTCAGCCTCCCTCTCACCTAACAAATCCTAAGATGCCCGAGAGGTTTCTCAGATTGTTGTCTGACATTTTTAAAGCAATTGCATGGAAATTATACTATTTAGTATTACTTTAGGATCAATCACATCCAATCTAGCTCTTTTTTGTAAATTCTTGTCTATCATTTTGTGGAATTTCAAGCTCTGGACTATCAGATATTCAGTGGTCTCCAAAGTAGGGGGCTACAGCCTAGACACTGACATGGCCTGATTCAAAGAGACCATGACCCAGCTGCTATAAACAGCTCCCCTAGAAAGTTGTAAAATTTTCGGTGTAAGCTTTTAAATTCCAGAAATTGGCAATTGATAAAAACCAGGCTTAATTTGTTGTTTTGTTGCTTGTCCAGGCTTAAAAAAAGTTTTAATAATGTATATTATTATATAGCTATATAATAATATACATTAATAAGATTAAACTTGAAAATATATTATATATACATTTTTTCCTTTCTAGAAAACTACTTTTACTAGCTTCCCCCTTCTGTGGTCTGATCCCCAAGGATATGTGATCAACTATTCAGAGGACAGAAAGATGGATCACATTCCATTGTCTCCTCAATTGCCAAAAATGATCTTTAACACAACCAACATTTACTTTATCTCCCAATAATTTCCCACTTTCTTTTGGTATGAAGGCTCCCAACTTCCCCACTTCTCCTCCAGGAGGCAGTCCCTTAGGATAGTTATTACCTAACCATCACCAGGATACTCTCTATAGCAGCTTCAGGTTTGAGATGCAAAACTCTTCCACACACATAGCATATTCTTCTTTTCTCTCAAATCACCTCATGGCTGGAGAAGGTACCTGGTAGGGCAGCATTTACCTTCTAGGCTAATGGTAGATTAATAGACCAACCACTCCCCATTTCCTTTTGGGTGGTATAGAACGTATCTTACCAGCTGAACTGGCACAAGTTGGTTGGTTCTGCATGCCAGAGAAGTTTCCTTATCTCTTAAATGAAAAGGTTATACTCAAAGCCCTCCAAGGTCCTTTCCAGCTCTAACTCTATGATAATATGATCAAATCCCCCCACCAAAAAAAATCCATCCCTCTTCCAAATTTCCTTATTAGTGTCAAGGAACCACATCCTTCTAGTTTGACAGGTTTGTATACAACCTCAGTATTCTTCTACATACTTCCAGTCAATTGCCAAACCATGCCATTATTGACTCAATGATGTCTCTCACCTCTATCCTCTTCTTTCTATTCAAACAACCCCCAGCTCTGATTTGGGCCCCATCACCTCTCACATGGACTATTACAGTAGCCTCCTGATTGGACCCCAGGCCTCAAATCTCTCCTCATTTTAATCAATCCTTCAAACAGGTGCCAAGGTGAGTTTCCCAATGCTCAATTCTGCCCATCCTACTCAGTAAGCTTGAGTCTTAGAATCAAATAGTATTTCATCTTTATCTCATCCTTTTCATTTCTATTTTTGTGTGAGGTTTACACTGCACATATTTAATAGAGGGATAGGGACCAGACCTGTGATGTCATTGATATGGCAAACTCCTGAGTGGGGAGACTCCCTCTAACACTGTAAGCTGGCATCTACTCAGCAACTTACAGTCTCAGAGAATGGAACAGAGGGGGCCTACTCACACTGAACTGGAAGACTAAACTCACAAAAATGCTTGGTCCTGATTAAAACATATAGAGGTCAAACAGTGGAACAGGCTATATACACAGCATTTGTTGTCATTCCAATTGTTCAGCCACATCTGACTCCTCATGGCCCCATGCTCAGTTGATATGTTTGTTTTATGACTATTTACATCTGTCATATAAGACAATGAGGCAGAAATTAAGTATAGCCTAGCACTTTATACCTATACTTCATTTCTGCCATATTGTTTCACAGTTTTCCCGCCAATTTTTGTCAGATAGTAAGTACTTACCCATCTTGGGTTTTTGGTTTTACTGACCACTGTGCTTCTATGTTTATAAAGGGATGGGCTGAATTTTCAAAGTAACTCTCCACTTTCAATCAGCAACTCTACTTGATTTGGACTCCAGAACATCATGCCCCCATCCTGGTCCTCCCTCCCCTTCTTTTCAACTTCCTTCTGTGTTTTGTAAATTGTAAATTCCTTGAAGGCAAAGATTTTTGTCTTTCTTTTTATTTGTATCCCCAGCACTTAGCACAGTGCTTGGCACATAGTAGGCATTTAATAAATGTTTACAGAATTGAAATGTTCTTTTGCCTCTGTATATGTTGTATAGGAGACAGCTAGGTGGTTCAGTGGATAGAGTAACAGGCCTGGAGTCAGGCACTGTGCTAAGCATTTTACAAGTATTATCTCATTTGATCCTCACCATACCCCTGGGAAATAGGAGCTACTATTATCCCCATTTTACAGATAAGGAATCTGAGGGAAACAGAGGATAAGTGACCTACCCAAGGTCACACATCTAGGAATCTGAGGGGAAAAGAGGTTAAGTGACCTACCCAAGGTCACACTTCTAGTCTTCCTGACTTCAGACCCAGTGCTCTATCCACTGAGAAACATAGCTGTCTGTCTTTATTTGCCATCATTTGGCTGATGTAGAGAACACTTTATTGATAACTATCAACCTAACACAAGACAGAATCACTGACTGTCTGAGTTCTAGGACCAAGACTTGCTTTAGTCCTTTGGCATTTAATAATGAACTTTCCAGTGTTAGTTCCATGGCCAGCAAGTGTACATAGGTCAGCTCTGATGATTAGTGTCACACTTGCTAGTGTCAATATTGTCATGTTTTTCGTTTTTCTTCACTGGTGCTGAATGCAGTAACAAAGTATTTGTATTTGCTTTAACAGTGACAGACAAGAGGCAACTTTGATTTTAAGCCTTTAGTTGGGGCTCCATGGCCTCCAACTAAAATTGCCTGACAATCTGTGGCACAGGCACCTGAGACATAGGGGAGTACACCGAAGTTGGGAAAGATGTAGCCCTTACTCTCCTAGCAATAAAGTCATCCCATGTGATCACATTTCCTCAGGGTTCTCCGTGCCTGGACACACAGGTTTTCCTTGGGGAACACAAACACAGATGGATAGGAAAAGCCCACAGGGAAAATCTAATCCTCTGTAATACTGCTCCTCTACAAAGAGGTCATTTCTGGCTCTCTTATTCTTATTCCAAGACACTTTTCTTGGCAGCCACAGTATAATGGTTCATCCTTTACAAGTAATAATAAAAACAAAAACAAAAACCATGCAGAGTTCTGGGATCTTTGTCCAGTTCCCCTATAGGTAGCCTCAGAATGGCAGACAAAAAGGCAACAGCTAGGTGGCACAGTGAATAGAGCACTGGCCCTGAAGTCAGGAAGAGCAGAGTTCAAATCCAACCTTGGCCGCTTGATGCTTAACTAGCTGTGTGACCTTGGGCAAGTCACTTAACCCCAATTGCCTTGCGTTCCCCCCTCCAAAAAAAAAGCTATCCCCATCAGAATTATCAGCATCTGTTGCCCCACTACTCACCCAGATCAACTTGCTTTCCTCCCTGGTCAATTCCAAACTTTGGAATTACCTTCATGTTTTAAGGCCCAGTTTACCAAGGGGATCTATTTATCTTCTAGGGAGAGGATTTTCTGTGTTGCATAGCAAAGACCCCAAAACTACTGACAATAAATTAATCCACAGAGGGAGTTTAGCTAACAATTCACTAAACAGTGTTGAAGGGCTCGTTAGACCAAAGAAAGAAAAACTAATGGAAGAACAAAAATCTGCCCAGCTATGCACCCATCAACACCACCTGAAAAAAAAACTGGTCTCAAATTATGCAAGGTGAAAGGAAAGTAAGCATTGTTTAAGTGCCTATTATTTGCTTTACAAATCTCATCTCATCTGATCCTCATGTCAGTCATGGGAGGTTGGTGCTCTTAATCCCCATTTTACAGTAGAGGAAGCTGAGAAAGGCAGAGCTTGAGTGATGTGCTCAAGTAGTAAGGAGCTTAGGTCTCCCCAAGCCTAGGGCCAGTACTCTATCCACTGTACGGCCCGATGCCTCACAGATACAGGGCACTTCAGCTCATGCACATCCAAGAGCATATTAATAGGGCGTGTAATGGAGAGCCCCAGAGTCACCGCCACCATAGCCAGAACACTGTTCATCTGGATCTAAAGGCCGCCTCAGAAGTGTCCTAGTCTGTTTTCCTCGTTTTACTGTTCAGCCAGGTAAAGACTTACCTCAGATCTCCCCAGTAGGAGGTGTCCAGTGTGTGACCTGAATCTGCATCTTCTGACTCCAACTGGTACTCCTTCTTATGTTTCCATTTTATGCCTATTCTTCATTAAGCATGTTTTCTCCTTCCAAAGCCCTCCTTTCTGTAGGACTTAGAACTTTGCAGGTAACTTTAATTTCCATCAGCAGTTCTGCTTTGTCACAGAAGATCATGCCCCCATGGTGCTAGGTATCGTCTTGGACCCCCTCCCTTTCAATTTCCTTTTGCATATTATCCTCCTCCTTTAGATTACAAATTCCTGGAAGAAAAGGACTAGCTTTCTTTTATTATTTGTATAACCAATACTTAGCACAGCACCTGGCACATGGTAGATGCCTAAAAAATGTTTATTGACTATTGACTATATTTAATATCCCCCCCAAATATATATATATGTATATATATATATTAATCTTCTATCAAAACTTGTACTTTTCTGTTTCCTTCTCCTTCCTAGGATTGACTGGCCACTTTCATCTCTGGGGAGTAAGACTAAATCACAGCTGACTGATAACTTCTGGCTATCATACCATGGAGGAATTCCTGTCAACACCCTAGAAAGCCCCCACAAAGTGTGCACACAGTTTCAAGAGGTCAAAGCTAGAGTTGTACAAAGTCCAAATCTTTATGCACAATTTGGTTGTGAGAAGAATGGTTGCTTCTTTCTAGATGAGTTCCTGATCCTTTTAGTGTCTTTTAAAAAAAAGTCATTGTTATAAGTGATTCATAAACAAGAGGGGCCCTGAGTGGATATTACGTACACAACAAATTTTTAAACTGACAAAAAACAATCACACATGCCAAATATTTTTCTTCTACAGCATGTATCACCAGAAAAGCCTGAACGTGTATCTAAAATAATTAGATTTTGTTCAGTAATCAAACTCAATCAAATGAATTCTGTGTGAACTACTTTTATACCCACAATGAGAAATGTATGTCATATTCTCTGTAAATTTGCATATTTTTCCATAAACCTAAAACCAATCAATTTTGAAGAGTTATGATAATATAAAGAATCTGAGGCAATTACATGTCTTTTAAACAGGGATTCTAAATGCATTTCACTACTGGTATTCATGTGGTAAAATAGTCAAAACTTCTTTAACCCTTTTGGTGACATCTCAATTAAGCTCTAATGATTGAGGCCCAGCACATTTGTTAGGGATTAATGACTAGCTGGGGAAGCTGATGGCCTGAGGAAAAGCCAAAGGCCTCTTAATTCTCTCTGGTCATTAATTCCCCAGGAAATGCCCTAGGCCAAGTTTGTGATCACCATTGGAGGCTGCAAATACATTGTCAATTTTTTCTCATTGGTTGGAAAATAAGATATTTTTTTTAAAGAAGCTATGTTATAATACCCTCCCTTGTGTTCAGTGTTATCAAACTAAGAATTTTGTATTCTTGTCACATAGAAGACTGTTTTGTGCTTTGGCATAGCCGAGTAGTTTAATTGGTTTAAAAATAGTTTTCCCCTAAACAATTAAAATTATGTCATATTAGATTCCATCAGGTTTGTTTGGGGCAGCTAGGTGATACAGAAGAAAGAGCACTGTGCTTAGAATCAGGATGACTTATCTTTATGATTTGAAGTCCAGCCTCCTTTTCCAGCTGTGTGACCCTGGGCAAGTCATTTAACCCTGTCTACCTCAGTTGTTCATCTGTAAAATGATCTGGAGAAGGAAATGGAAAACCATGCTAGTATCTTTGCCAAAAAAACTCCAAATGGGATGAGAGTTGACAAGACTGAACAACAACAACAAAAGGTTTGTTTGACTATCTTCACCTCTCTCCTACTTGCCACCCCCCATTCATTTAGACAATTCTCTTCCCACATTCATTCAGCTACTAAAATCTCATCTCCTTGTGGATTCTTCATGGATTAATCAGATGAGAGCCACCAGTTTCTCTGTTCTTATCTACCCTGGAACTAGACTTCCCAAAGACAAATATTATCTTCTTTAACATTCAATATTATAATTGATTTTACCCTCCACTCAAAATTGAAGCAAACTTTGAACATGAAATTGGTGTAAAACTCTACCTTGTCAACTTTATTGTATCATATATATCCTTTTTTATCAATAACCTCCCACTACAATGTTTCATAATAGTTTCCATAGGATCATATATGGAGAGCTGAAAGGGATCTTAGAAGTAATAGCATCCCATCCTTTCATTTTACCAACTGTTTTGTGTTCTTTTGTTTTGAGGGTGAGATCATATTTATCTCATAAGCCAGTAAACACTTCTATAGTGCAAGACAAACTCTAGCATCTTAACAGTCCAATTGTTAACAAATGACAAGTATAAATGACATTTTCCTCACATAATTTAATCTTTGCAATTAATTCCTAGCACAAATTATCTGATATGTAATAAGAGACCCATTAGGAAGGGTACCACCTCCACAGGAGGCCTTTCCTGGGCCTCCTAGTTATCAATGCCCACTACCTTCAGAAATTATATTTTACCTATATACATATTTTATACCTCCAAGAAAATATTGACTGCCAAAGAGCAGGGGCAGTTTCCCTTTTTTAAATGAATGAATGAAAATTCATTTACTAAACTCTTACTGACTTCAAGGAGCTTACACTCAAATAGGGAAAGATAAACATATAAAGGGGAGTTTCCTATGGTCACTACACTGACAGGGTTTCTCTCTAGAAGGAATTCTCTGATGCTGCAAAAGTCTTTACTATCTACATTATAATTATGAGGTGCTTAGTACCAAGTTTCTGATTGTAAACAATGTGTCCCCTCTAGTCAAAAGCTCTCTTGGGTCCAATGCCTCATTACAATTTGTTCAGTCATTTCAGTTGTATCCTACTCTTCGTGATCCCACTTGGGGTTTTCTTGGCAGAGGTAATGGAATGGTTTGCCATTTCCTTCTCCAGCTCATTTTACAGATGAGGAAACTGAGGCAACCAGGGTTTAGTGACTCTCCCAAGGTCACACAGCTAGTAAATGTCTAAGACCAGATTTGAGCTCAGAGAAAGAGTCTTCCTGACTTCAGGCCAGGCACCCCACCCACTGTGCCACCTAGCTGCCCCCAGATCTCTAATGATAAAGGATGACCCAGAGTTGAAGATTTTATCATATTTGACAAAGTTTTGTCAGTAGAATGTGATCTCTGGCAGGCAGACTAAAGAATTTGAAAAGGCTTCTACCATAGGGTTGGCACCAAATCTGTACCTGTTATCAGAGGATCAACTTAGCTAAATTCTTAAAAGCTTATCAAGAAGAGGTTGGTCACATAATCAATTAGGGTGGGAGAAAAGTACATAGCAATTCATAAAGATAATCTATAAAAATGTGGAGAGAGTAGAGAAAATATCCACACACATGAAATTATAATATGTTTGAAATAATCAAAGTGATATTATTATAAAATTCAAAGGTATGATGTTAGAATGGAAAGAATGCTAGCCCTTATCTTATCAAATTAATTAAAGTATTGTAGTTTTCCTAAAGCTCCAATTGTCACATTATATGGGGAAACACAACATTCTCAGGTTGGAAATATTGCATACAGGAGAAAGGAATCATATCCTTACTAAAGTATATCCTGATCAGTAAGAAAATCCAACAGAAAACCAGTATGACAAGTTACTAATTTGCATCAGTGGAGGAAGACCATACCCTGGAGGTTTCATAAATGGCTAAAATCAGAGGCCAGACCAGAAGAAGAAAACACACTAAAAATCATTGGTATTAAGATAGTACTTTAAAGTTTATACAATTCCTTCCAGAGATCACCACATTTGAACCTCAGTCTTGTGAAGTGGATTCTCTATAATTATTCCCATTTTATGGATAAAGATAACTGAAGACAAGAGAGATTAGGTGACTTGCCCACAATCACTGAGCTACCTTGGGCAGGAGGCAGCACTTGAACCAACATAGGAGATAATAAATACTTGTGCCCTTCTCGCATCCCTTCCCTTCCCCCAGCTCCAAGTCTAGTACTCTATCCATTATATCAGAGTGTCTACTATCAGATCGTATTTGTGTTTCCCTTATGTATTTTTCCATGTCAGTGCTCTTTGCCTTATGTGACAGACTCCTAGGGAGGATAGTTATGATGGGAATTCTCTTGATTTTGCACTCAGCAGCAAGTGCAAATGGTTTCTCTTTAAGGATCATACATGAGGTTGAAATGGGAGGTTTCTTAGTACAAGTAAACAAAACCAGCATTCATAGTCTATTATGTGTCAGGCAGTGTGCTAAGGGCCTTACAAATATCTTATTTGAGAATCACAATACCCTATCAGGTAGGTGCTGTTATTATACCTATTTTACAGTTGAAATACTGATGCAGATTTTTAAGTGACTGGTCCATGGTCACAGAGTTAGTAAGTCTTTAAAACTGGATTTGAACTCAGCTCTTCCTGACTCCAGGCCCCGTGGCTTATGCACTGTACTACCTAGCTGCCCTTAAACAAGAGAAGTTGGTAAACATAGGATAACTGAATTTTGGAGTTGGAAGGGACTTTAGCAATGATCTAATTCCTGCGTTCTTAACCTGGAGTCCATGAACTATTTTTAGAAAATATTGTGATAATCACTTTTCAATATAAATTATTTCCTTTGTAATCTTTACATTTTGTTCTATGCCTTTACAAGAATTATTCTGAAAGGGGATACATAGGTATTACCAGATTGCCAAAGTAGTCTGTGACACAAAGAAGGTTAAGAACTCCTGAACATATCTAATTACTGCATTTTTTTAATCCAAGGAAACTAAATCCTAGAAAGATTAAGTAATTTGCCCAAAGTGATACAGGTAGTAACTGGCAGAGCTGGAATTTGAAAAGGTGTTGTGGTATCTTAGATCAGACCTCAGAGGTAAAAATAGTATAGCGGGTAGTGTTGGAAACTCACAGTCTGCACGATCTGATTTCAGATCTTGTCTCAGACACTTACAAGATGTGTAACTTTTGGCAACTCACCTAACCTCTCTGGGCCTCAGTTTCTCTATATGTAAAATGAGGATGTTGGACTTGCTAATTAATAAAGTCTTTCTGGCTTAAAATCTCTGATACTAAGATCCTTTTAAGCGGGATATATTGGAGCAAGGGAGTCTTTATTCTAATGGGAAAGAGGGATCCAATACATGCTGCCATTGCTTTTGCCATGAAAACCCTGAATAAACAAGAAGTCTGTCCTGACACAATAGTGTGGGCTTTCATTGAAGTCTAGTGACAAAGGGTCCACATTCTGCCTTTAGAGACTCACCATGGATGTGTTCCTGAAGCGTATGGTGTGCGAAGTGTCTGTCTGGCAGAAACATTTGTGCTTAAAATACAGCCTGACAGTTCCCTGCCATCTTGCAAAACAGCGTGGCTTATTTAGAACAAATCTGTCATGGCTGACCACAGAGAGATACGTTCATGTTTCTGAGCCTCCCCCTATGAATAGGCAGAGGGACCATCTGGACACGTGGCATTTACACATCTCTGAGCAAAGTTAGCAATCCACCTCCCAGTAAAATCCATCTCTCAGGGACACTGTGTGGATTTGTGAGCTGCCTGATTAACGGACAGAGAAAACAAATGTACTTTATAGTAAAATACATTTTTTTAATCTGTCATAGACACAGCTTGATCGTTTTCCTCATTTTCTCTTCACTTTAGAATGCCACAATGGAGAGGACAGGGCAGAAAGCAAGTAACTTCCATGCTTTGCAGAGAGAGAGGCATTACATTTGGGGGTGCACAGTGTCCCATCACTAGGAAATGAAATGGGACTTCTAGTTGCCTCCCTGAGGGTCAAAAATAACTACTAGCCCGGGGCAGCTAGGTGGCACAGTGAGTAGAGCGCCAGCCCTGGAGTCAGAAGGACCTGAGTTCGGATCTGGCCTCAGACACTTAACACACAGAAAACAACAACGACAAAAAAAAAAAAAACCTAGCCATGTAACCTTGGGCAAGTTACTTAACCCCAACTGCCCTCCAAAAAGCAAATGATAATAATAATAACTCCCAGCATATGACAATTGATAGAAGGAAACAGCTTGCCAAAATATGATAGCTCATTATGAGTCAACATTTTCAGGGATATCTCTATGTCCACACTAATTTTATTTCAGCTCAACCAAAGGGATAAAACTATTTCGTCTTTGTAAACTCAACCTCATACTAAGCTTAGTATAAAATGCAGAGTCATAAGATGCTAGTTTTGTTCTCTTTGTAAACCTAACCTCAGGCTAAGTTTAGTACAGAATGTAGTCATAAGATGTTGGGAGGCACTGAAGAGACCATGGAGGCCAATCCCTTCATTTTACAGTTGGGAAGATGAGGTCCATAGAGGTGACAGAATATAAGTTTCCTGAGGACAGTAATTGTTTCATTTTGGTCATTGTATCTCCTAGAGCTAGCAAAGTCCCTGTCACATGGTAGAAGCTAAATAAATGTTTGTTGATTGAATGACTTTTCCTAGGTCATATAGTCAGAAAATGACAGAGATGGAATCAAAGTGACCTTAACAAGTAGTTTTATCTTTCTGGGCTTTAACTTCCCCATCTTCAAAAAAAAGAAGGTTAAATCTAATTATTTTAGTAAATTTTTTTTTTAAAAGCAATTGGGGTTAAGTAACTTGCCCAAGGTTACACGACTAGGTTTTTGTTTGTATGGATTAAGTGTCGGAGGCCGGCTCCGAACTCAGGTCCTTCTGATTCCAGGGTCAGCGCTCTATTCACTGCGCCACCTAGCCACCCCATTTTAGTAAATTTTTAAGATATAAATTGCCCTCAAGAAGTTTAGGATCTAATTTGGAAATTAGTATGTGTGAATCCAGTACATTTTTAAAAATTAAGCATTTTTGGATGATTGATATCTCTATAACCCAAAACAAGAGAATTTGAGAAATTATATTTGCTTTGCAATAGGAATTTAATAAAAAATTTTTCCATAGAGATCCTCCATTAAACTGCTACTCTAATGCTTCACAAGAGAATGGAGGTGACACTGAGTTCTTTTTTTTTAATGTTTTGAAAGCACTTTATTAACATTAAGCCACCAGAACTTCACAACAACCTTGTGAGGTAGGTACTATAATGTCCATTTTACACATGAGAAAACAGAGGCTCAGAGAGGGAAAGTGAATTGTCCATGATCTTACAATTAGGGAGTGTAGAAAGTAAAATTTCTTTTTTTCCCAAATGCTTTATTAATTTCTGGTTTACATCATTAATTTCCTCCAGATTTCAAGTTACAATTTTTCCCCTTTTTTCCCCTAGCCACTGCCCGAAAATAGAGATCCCACAGAATATCCCCTCTTCCAATCTGCTCTCTCCTATATCTTCTCCCATACCCCATTCAACTTTTCCAGTAGGGCATGGTGGATCTCTATGACCCAGTGCCTATATATCTTATTTCCCAATTGCATGTAAAATAGTATTAATAATAGCATTATATATATATTTAAACATTTTATTTTAAAACTTTGAATTCCAGATTCATTCCCTTCCTCCCTTGTCACCCACACTTATTGGGAAGATAAGCAATTCAGTATAGGTTGTGCATGTGTAACTATGCAAAACATTACCATAGTAGATATATTGTAAAAGACTGAATATACTTCCCTCCCTCCTATCCCACCTCCCACTTGTTTTATTCTCTACTTTGATCCTGTCCCTTTTCAAAAGAGGGTGCTTCCAACTTCCCTCCCCCCAGCCTGCCCTCCCTTCCATCATCCCCCCTCTTATTCCCTTCCCCCCTACTCTCCTGTAGAGTGAGATAGCCTATTTACTGTGTATGTATTCAATGAGAATAAGGTTTTGCCTTTTTGCCTTCCTGTTCTTCCCTTCCCTTGTAACCATTTCTCCTTTCCTCTTCTGTATGAGATAGTTTACCCCATTCTGTCTCTCCCCATCTCCTCTCATTATATTTCACTCTCACCTCTTAATTTCACCTTTTAAGTATCATCCCTTTCTATTAAATTGGTCCTGTGCCCTCTATCTATATATACTTGTAAACATATATACATACATTCACATATGTATTCATATGCCCATATACTCTCTTATATAGACATATATATGTCTATATGTATATCTATATTTCTATTCCCTTCAACTATTTTCATACTGAGAAAAGTTTCATCAGTTACAATTATTGTTTTTCCATGTAGGAATGTAAATAGTTCAGGTTTGATAAGTTCCTTATGATTTCTTTTCCCTGTTTACCTTCTCATATTTCTCTTGCTTCTTGTATCTGAATATCAAATTTTCTATCCAACTCTGGTTTTTTCTCGAAAGTCCTCTATTCCACTGAATGACCATATTTTCCCCTGAAACATGATACTGAGTTTTACTAGGCAGGTGATTCTTCGTCTTAATCCTAGCTCCTTTGACCTCCACAATATCATATTGCAAGTCCTTCAATCCCTCAGTGTAGAAGCTGCCAGATCCTTTATTATCCTGATTGTGTTTCCACAATGTTCAAATTGCTTCTTTCTGGTTGCTTGGAGTATTTTCTCCTTGATCTGGGAATTCTGGAATCTGGCCATAATATTCCTAGGAGTTTTCTTTTTGGGATCTTTTTCAGGAGGTGATTGGTGGATTCTTTCAATCTCTATTTTGCCCTCTGGTTCTAAAACATTAGAGCAATTTTCCTTAAGAATTTCTTGAAAGAGGGGAGGCTAGGTGGCGCAGTGAATAGAGCGCCGGCCCCGGAGTCAGAAGGACCTGAGTTCGGAGCTGGCCTCCGACACTTAATCCACACAAACAAAAACCTAGCCGTGTAACCTTGGGCAAGTTACTTAACCCCAATTGCCCTAAAGGGGTGGCTAGGTGGCGCAGTGAGTAAGAGCGCCAGCCTCGGAGTTGGGATGACCTGAGATCAGATCTGGCATCAGAAAATGAGCACCCACACATAAATAATGACTAGCCGTGTAACCTTGAGCAAGTTACTTAACCCCAATTGCTTTAAAAAAAATAAATAATTTCTTGAAGGATGATTTCTAGGTTCTTTCTTTGATCATGGCTTTCAGGTAGTCAAATAATTTTTAAATTCTCTCTCCTGGATCTATTTTCCAGGTCAGTGGTTTTTTCCCATGAGATATTTCACATTGCCTTCTATTCTTTCATTTGTTTAGATCTGTTTAACGGCATCTTGATTTCTCATAAAGTCACTAACTTCCATTTGCCCCAATATAATCTGAAAGAATGATTCTCCTCAGTGAGCTTTTGAGATTCTTTTTCCATCTGGCAAATTCAGCTTTTTAAGGCATTCTTCTCCTCATTGTCTTTTTGGGCCTCTTTTGCCATTTGAGTTAGTCCATTTTTTAAGGTGTTTTATTCCTCAGTCAGGCTGTTGACTCATTCTCCTTTCATAATTTTCTTGTATCGTTCTCATTTCTCTTCCCAATTTTTCCTCCACTTCTCTTATTTGCTTCTTAAGGTCCTCTATGGCCTGTAACCAGCTCACATTTATCTTTGAAGCTTTGGTGCATGAGTTCGGATTTCACTGTCTTCCTCCTGTTCCATGCTTTGATCCTTTTTGTCCCCAAAATAGGAGTGTAAAGTTGGGTCGCTCTGTTTATTTTGTTTTCTTTGCCTGCTCATATTGCCACTCAATCACTTGACCCCTGGGCTTTTTGCCACAGTAGGACTCTGCCACCAGCCAGGGGAGCTTCCATCCCAAATGCTGTGGTTTTCTCAGTTGCTGAAGGTATTAGTTGGGTGCCCTCTCTGAAGCCTCCACACACTCTGGCAAGATGGTCACACACCCCAGGACCTCCACCCTAGACCTCAATCCAGATTTAAGCAGGTTAAAGCAAGAGTGATTACCCCTCAGACTGGTCTCTTGGTCCCCCTACATTCTGCAGGCCATGAGCTGAAGCAGCCAGCTGGGCCGGGGTGCCTCAGCTGCTTCTTGTCCCAGGGGCAAAAGCCAACGCACTCCCAACTACTGGATCCCAAAGTCCACACTACACTAACCTCTCACTTTGTCCTTAGCATCTATGTGTTGATAATTCTGGAAACTGCCACAGCTGCTGGTGATCCCAAGTCCCTCCAGCCAGTGGTTGGCCAGGCCCACCCTGGGGCTAAAACTTCCTGCTTGTGCGGGCTGGGGTCGGCTCCCCAAGCACTGTGCTGGCTGATTCCTGCCAGCATACTCAGCTGTCCTCAGTCAGAGGTTAGCTTCTCTGTGTCATTTTGTGGGTTCTGTAGCTCCAAAGTTTATTCAGAGTCCCCATTTACGTGAATGGGGGGGGGGGGTGGAAGCTGGAGCCCTGTGGAAGTCCTGTTTCTACTCCGCCATCTTGACTCTGCCCCAGAAGTTGACACTGAGTTCTTAAAGACTGTTTGTGTAGATCACGGGTTCAGGAATGTTTCACAAAGGTAGGAAAGTTTGAACTACAAGTCTAGAAATGTCTGTCATCTGAAGACTAACATTCTACATCAGAAAGAAGCCTCAATTAAACCTTGTCCATCTAATCCAATTTTGTCGTGTTACAGATGAGGAAATTGAAGCCCTGAGGAGCAAAGTGATTTGCACAAGATCATACAGACAAAAGGTTTCAGAGCTAAGATTTGAATTCCAATGCTCTTGGTTTGAGTATTCCATCAACAACATAACAGTTACCATTCTAGTTAAACAAAGGGAGGCTTCTTTCTGGAAGGCTAACCACTTCTTTGTCTACAACACGTTCTAAAAACTATCTATTAGTAGGAGCAGAGGAGATTCTGTCTTCATAAAGAGAATGAAATCATGGATCCTTGAAGTATTAATGTTGTATATATAGAGATAATATTTGTTTTCCTTGTTTAAAAAGGAAAAGTAATAGCTGATTCATAATTTATATTTATAATATCCTATTCTTTTTCTCATCTAGACATGTAATAGCAAGTTCATAGGTGCCATACAACAGAAACACTAATGCCTAGATGTAATAAGTATGTCTGTCTAATTTAGGGATTTATTGGAAATGAGTTGCTATTGTTTTGCCTTTTACTGTCATCCTTTGCAAAAGTCTTAAGCTCCAGCCCAACCTAATTAACTGAACTTTGCATTTTAAAAAGAAGAAATCAATAAAAGCCATTATATCTGAGTATCACCATTTCATAAAAGAATTTAACTAATGCAAAATTTCTATTACACAGAGACCAAAAGAGACCAAAATTGTCCCAGACTGCAAATACTAGACATCCTTGTCAAACAGAGACATGGTAGCAAAGAGTGACACTAGTTAAGAGTATGTGCTCATTTGATTGATTCCAATAGATTATGTAGAAAGATAGTGTCTCACTGTGATGTGGAAGGGACTCTCAGGTTATTCCATCAGAGCTCAAGCTCTAGAGTTTTCTACCAAGATGTTCATCCTCCATTCTTGAAGAGGAATGTCCCCAGCAACAGATACACACTGAGAGGCTCACCAACAGGAGGCAGCCTACTAGGTTTCAGGCAGTTATTAACTAGAGCTCACAATAATAATAAGCAAAAATACGACCATGAAAATAATTGTGTTTGGGTACCAATAGCTACCACTAAGATCAAAGAAGAAAAATTCTGCAAAGACCTAAATAATGTCATTAAAACTAAGTCAACATATTAGTGAATTAGTGCTTGGTGGCTTCAAAGCAAAGGTGAACTCAAGCAATTATGGTGAAAATATGTGGGAAAATATGATTTAATATTAAGATGTGAAAGAAGACAAAAGCTTGTAGATGGCCTGGCCTCACTTTAAAATGTACATTAAATGGAATTAGCAACAAGGATCCATAGTAGGGCATACTTTCACTTACTCCTTCTAGCACCAAATCATCTCTAAGCATCAACACCTATATTCCTTACTTCCTTATACTCACTACCCAATGGCAAATGTCTGTTCTGCAAAAACTAAGTACTTAGGCCATGCTCCAATCTTCCTTTGCCTTATTCTACTTCACTCACTCAACAACCACTTCATGTTCTGTAATAAATATACCTAGTAGCTACATCTTGCTACCATACCAAACCATAGTCAACCAATGTCTGGAGAATGTTCTAATGGCTTCTTATATTTTAGAATAATTAACATTGTTGAATAGGTGTATAAATCTATCTACCTTCACCCAAGATTCTCAACTTTATCAGTAAATATCAGACTGATGTCTGAATATCATTACTTCCGTCTTCAAAGTAATTTTTTCCCCAATCAGAGAGTCATCAGGGGGTGGACATAGGGAAAATCAAATATCATAGACAATAAAATTAGCTGTAATCTTAACAGATAAAAATTGACTATTTACTAATCAGCTATGTAAATAGTCAATTTATAGTCATATACTAGACTAGTTTTAAAAATAGTAAGATTAAGACCAAATTAAAAGAAAGGATAAAGGTAAGAATTAGAGAATATATGTAATCATGATAGTTCTAAATCAGAGGTTCCCAAACTTATTTGGTCTACTGCCCCCTTTTCAAAAAAAAAAAACAAAAAAACAAAAAACAACTATTCAGTACTCCCCTGGAAATCATTTAATAGGGCCATTATTGTTGTGTTGTTTTTTTTTTTTAATTTGTGTCATTTCAAAAAAATACAATTCTTTTAAATAACACCTCTTAATCATTTGTAATTTTTTAATCAATTGTATTTTTTTTTGGCAGGGGTTCCCTGCATTGAAATTCTGATGACTTAATATTGTGTCATGTAACCACATAGTATTGTATTGTAAATAAGTCATTATATGCACATATTCTTGCTGATACATACTGGACTTTACAACAATGTGTGACACTCTCACCTGCCAACACTGCTTGTTAAGACCTGTTGGCAGACTTAACCATTGATTGATCATAACTTGTATTTGGTGTGTTTATTTGGAAAACAATGTAATCACTACAACTTTAACTCTGTTACACCAAAGATGAAACATGTACAAATGATTTTTCAAATTTTTCTTCTTTTCTTTCCTTATGCTTCCATTGTACCCTTATTTTTATTCAATTGCCCCCACTTCCAACCAATGCTACTACTACCCCCACTACCACCACCCCAATCATTCCATTGCCCCCCAAAGCAGTGGTATCACCCACTTCGAGAACCTCTGAAATCCATTTAAAAAACTCTACTAAGAACAATAAGAAATCAGTAAAGCACCAAGTCTGAATATTACCATTTCATAGAGAAGTTCAACCAATATAAAACAGTTGCTATAATATGGAGGTCAAAGAAACCCAGAAATTGTTTCAGCCAGCAAATATTAGGTTCCCTGACCAAATTGAAACCTGATAATCAAGAGCAACACCAGTTTAGAGCATACAATGATTTGAGTGATCCTTATATTATGTAGGAAGAGGATAAAAGATTATGAATAGTATTGTCTCAAAAACCAAAAGTGGGCAGGGGTGGGGTGAATCCTGTAGAGAGGAGTGAGCCTTTATAAAGCTTGATGTGAAACTCAAATAAAATATATCATCTAAAAGCATTTATAGCTGAAGCTGGAAGGTCAACAGATATACAGTATTACTATGAGATATACCCAGTGTAGTTGCAAGAATCTAATTGTTTGACAAGTTACATTTAATAAACCTACTTTGGCTTATGAGGTATTACTTTGCATTTCTGAGGTCTTGTTTGCATTTCATGTGCCTCACAATCAGCAGAGCTTGAGAAATGAGAATAATTATATGGTTATCTTCAGAGTTTTTGTAGTTGGTACATGTTGCATTGTTTTCTCATGGCACTCAGGTTTGCTAGTTTATGATAATGATCATCTTTTCTCTCATACCCTTCCTGAATGAGGAAAGGCTTAATGTAATTCCTCTCATATTCTCTCTCATCTCATCTTTCCATAGGATGTCAACTTTTCTAGTGTTTATGATACCATGTGCATAATTTTCATTTGTGTTACTTGTTTTCTCTTCTTTTTTGTTTATTTATAAGGCTTTTTGTTTGCATTAAAGTTTCATTTGTAACATTTTGTATCAATGACCGTTAAATGGGTATAAATTAGGAACTTTAAACTAGTAATATTTATGTTATCAACTTATGAAAATATACCAAAGTTTATTTTTTTGTCTTTTTTCCCCAGGAATAAATAACCTCCTAAGTTAAGGAAAGTCTACTGAAATGAAACAGATTTGTCAGCATTTCTATAATGATCTATGTTCATAATTGAAGACTGTAGCCATAGTATTTAGACTAACAACATTACTCCTCTGTAGCTAATATGTTATATAGGCTAAAGGAAATGACACCTAAGAAAATGAAGTTTGGAAGGGCTGTTAAAAGTGACCAAATACATGCAAAAGAAATTGGTGCAGAGATAACACAATTTCCAAAACACCAAGAGTTCAATTTTCAACACACTTCAAAGAAAGTGGAATTCTTAAACAAGGGGGAAAAGTCAATAAAGAAAGACAATGGAAAACAAAGTAAGAAATAAAAACTGGCATTGCCAGATCTCAAACTACATTATAAATCAGCAATTATAGTAAAATAATATGTAGTTATATGTCGCACCGATTATTAAAATTATCTAGTATTGGATGAAAATACAAAAGTAAATAAATTCAACAAGAAGATTTACAAGAGTACACTTATGGCACATATAAATAATACGATAAGCACAAATTACTGGGGAACTAGCTCATTTCTCACAAAAACTGCTACAAAAATCAGATAGCAGTTTAGTGAAAATGGGTTTAGACTAATATCTTCTGCCATAACGAATTTCAAATGAATATTTTTATATAAACCATTACTTTGTGAAGGAGTTAGGAAAATTATGAGATGGATCCAAAATGGTGAAGAATTAAAAATGAAATTTCCTCTCTGGAATTAGCTTCACATCATGTTTTCAAATGGTGTATTTTTAACGCCAAATCTTCAAAATTTTTAAAATAATCAGAGAACAATAAATTGTTATATTTTTCTCAAAAGTATGTGGGTAAAATTTTTAATCATCTATAATATAGAGAATATTATAAGATATATAATAAATTATTGGAATTATCTAAAAATATTTTGCACAAATAAAAAGTAATTAAAACAAAATAAGAGAAAAAAAGCATAGACTGCATAAAAACTTATGCATTAAACATTATGTGTTTAACATCTGAAACCTATAGGGAAATGAGACATTTGAACAATATCTAATGGCATATTTAGACAAAAAGATTAAGAATTAACCCCACTGGGGGGGGCAGAGCCAAGATGGCAGAGTATAAACAGCTCATCCAAGCCACTCTGCCCCCAGATTCCCCCCAAACTATGTAAAAGGGGACTCTGAACAACTTCTGGAGCCCCAGCACCCACAGAACGACACAGAGAAGCTAACCTCCCGCTGAGGACAGCCCAGCAGCTCTGCAGGAAGGACCAGTGCAGCACTCTGGGAGCCGGCAGCACGCAGTGCACAGAGCATGGGGAGCCGAGCCCAGTGGAGCCCAGATCCCCGTGAGCTGAGGTTTTAGCCCCAGGGCGGCAGGGCCAGCAGCCGGCTGGAGAGACCCCAGAACACCAGCAGCTGTGGTGAATCCAGAATTATCAACATAGACATGCCTAGGACAAAGTAAGAGGTTAGTGTCCTATGGACTTTGGGACCAGTATTTGGGGAATGCGTCGGCTTCCTCCCCTGGGAGCCAGAAGCCACTGAGGAGACACTCCATTTTGTAGTTTTCAGAGGCAGCTCCAGCTCCTGGCCTGTGAACTGTAGGGAGATCCAGAGATCAGTCTTGGGGCGGGGGGGCGGAAATCGCTCTTGCTTTAACCTCCCTGGATCTGGATTGTGATCTAGGGTGGAAGTCGTGGGTGGGTTTACAGCTTGCCAGAAACGGAAGTCGCCCCCCACACATTTGGGACGAAAATTCCTCTATCTGGCCTTAAAGCCATAGTGTGGCAACAAGCCCAAAAGTCAAGTAATGAAGTGGCAACATGCCAAGGCAAAGGAAACATAAAAATGCAACCCTAGACTCCTATTTGGGGGGCATAGAGCAGGAAAAGGACTGTGAGGTCAGAAGTCCTGCTCCAAAAACCCCAGGGGAAAACATGAGTGGGTTGCAAGCCATAGAGGACCTTAAGAAGGACTTTAAAAATCAAATAAGAGAAGTGGAGGAAAAATTGGAAAGAGAAATGAGAAGGATGCAGGAAAAGTATGAAATGAGGGTCAACAGCCTGACTGAGGAAAACAACACCTTAAAAAATAGACTAACTCAAATGGCAAAGGAGGCCCAAAAGGGCAATGAGGAGAAGAATGCCTTAAAAAACCGAATTTGCCAGATGGAAAAAGAATCTCAAAAGTTCACTGAGGAGATTCATTCCTTCAGAGTTAGACTGGAGCAAATGGAAGCTAATGACTTTATGAGAAATCAAGATGCTGTTAAGCAGATCCAAACAAATGAAAGATTAGAAGGCAATGTGAAATATCTTATGGGAAAAACCACTGACCTGGAAAATAGATCCAGGAGAGACAATTTAAAAATTATTGGACTACCTGAAAGCCATGATCAAAGAAAGAACCTAGAAATCACCCTTCAAGAAATTCTCAAGGAAAATTGCCCTGATGTTTTAGATCCAGAGGGCAAAATAGAGGTTGAAAGAATCCACAGATCACCTCCTGAAAAAGATCCCAAAAAGAAAACTCCCAGGAATATGATAGCCAGTTTCCAGAATCCCCAGATCAAGGAGAAAATACTACAAGCAGCCAGGAAGAAACAATTTCAATATTGTGGAAACACAATCAGAATAGCCCAGGACCTGGCAGCTTGTACACTGAGGGATCGAAGGGCATGGAATATGATGTTCCAGAGGGCAAAAGAACTGGGAATGAACCCAAGGGTCACCTACCCAGCAAAACTGAGTATTTTGTTTCAGGGGAAAATATAGTCATTCAGTGGAATAGAGGACTTTCAAGCATTCTTGAGGAAAAAACCAGAATTGAATAGAAAATTTGACATCCAGACACAAGAAACAAGAGATACCTGAGAAGGTAATCAGGGAAAAGAAATCAAAAGGTACTTATCAAAGTTGAACTATTTACATTCCTATATGGAAAAGCAATAACTGTGACTGATATCTTTCTCACTATGAAAATAATGGAAGAAGGGTGTGTGGTCATATGAATACATATGTGAATGTGTATGTATATGGTTACAGTTATATATGGATAGAGGGCAGAGGTTGAATTTGTTGGGAAGGGAGAATACTCAAGGGATGAAATTATGAGGTAAGAGAGGAAAGTGGCAAGAGGAGATGGGGAGAGACAGGGTAGGGTAAACTATCTCATGTAGAAGAAGCAAGGGGAAGTGGTTGCAAGGGAGGGGGAGAATAGGAAGGCAAAAAAGGCAAAACCATATTCTCATTGAATTTGGTTCAGGGAGAGAATGACATACATACTAAATGGGATATCCCAACCTGCAGCAGAATATGGGGAAGGGGGATGAGAGGAGGGATGATGGATGGGAGGAGGGGAGCTTGGAAGTACCCACTGTAGAAGAGGGACAGGATCATGTAGGGAATGGACCAGGTGGGGGGTGGGATGAGTGGGAGGGAATTATAAGCAGCCTTGTACAATATATCTACTATGATAATGTTTTGCATAGCTAGACATGTACAACATATACTGAATTACTTATCTCCTCAGAGGTAATGGGTGACAAGGGAGGAAGGAAATGGATCTGAAATTCGAGGTCTTAACATTAAATGTTTCAAATATATATAAATACTATTATTAAAAAAAAGAATAAACCCCACTAGATAAGTAATCAAAAGTTACAAATAGTTTTCAAAAGAAGAAATGCAACCAATAATCAGTCTTTAAAACTGTTTAAAATTTCTGATAATCATGAAAATGCAAATTTGAAAAAAATGGTAAAAATTGGAAAAAATTCTGTGTGCATATGTGAAAACAGGCACACTTATTCCCTGCTGATAGAACTATGAATTGATCTATTTGAAAAGAAAGGTGGAATTATTCAATAAAATTTACAAAATTATTCATAACATTTAACTCAGTGATAGCATAAGTTGGGTTATACCTTTAAGCAGGTTCTAGACAGGGGAAAGAGAAATAACTGCATAAATCCACTCATCAATGCACTATTTATATTTTGCAAAATATTGAAACAACTTATGTACCCACTGAATAGAGAACGATTGTCAAGATGGGTTTCCTTAAGCACAGATCTGATCCTTCACTTCCCAGCCCAACAAATTCGAACAGTTTCCTATTGCCTCTAGGATAACATATAAGCTCTTCTGTTTAGCTTTTAAAGCCCTTCACAATCTGAGCCCAACCTATGTCTCCAAGCTTATAGTATTTATAACCTCTATCTGCTTCAGTTTTCTCAACTACAAAATGGGGATAATAACAGCACCTACCTCCCAGGGCCATTTTGAGAATCCAAAGCTCTTAACCTGGCCCATAGTAGATACTTAATAAATGCTTATTCCCCTCATTCTTCCTTCCCAGTATACACAAGGACATTGTCTATGTAAATAAAGATAAAATAAATGACCACAAAAGGTAAGTTAAATACAGCACAACACCAGGGAGAGGTGAGCAGAGAGGTGAGAACCATGATGGTGTAGGGTCATGGAATCTATAATAGAAGAGGGTATCAAGAAGTTGGATCTGGTTTGGTTCAAACACTAAATAGCTACAGTTTTCTAAACAAACGCTAGAAAACAGAGCTTATAACCTTACAGATTATTATGTTTATCACATATCACTTTTTACAGACAGTCATGGTGATATGATGGAATGAGCAGTTGATCTGGGATTCAAACCCTGGCCTTTACTTTTTAATTTCTGTGTGACCTTGGCCAAGCTCCTGAACTTTCCTGAGCCTCTATTTTCTCATCTATAATATGGGAATGATAATAATTTCATTATTTTCCTCACATAGTTATTGTGAAAATTAAAAAATAAAATGAAATTTAAATGAAAGCACTTAATAGCTGTATCATAATACAGAAATATGAGTTATTATTACTATGAGATTTGTCATTTTCTTTTAGGGTTTCTGATGTTTCTTTGGTTTCACATGAATGATGAGACCTTTCCTTTCAAATCCCAAGATTCAAAATTTGGGGTATTTTTGCCAGCTGACTTACCTTCAACAAAAAGAAATCTGCTGCCCATGAAAGTAATACCTCATCCTTTATTACTGCTATCCCCACCCCCTCACCCATTCCCAAAATGAACATGATGTGAAACTAATTCCAGAGAGGAAATTTCATTTTTAATTCTTCACCATTTTGGATCCGTCTCATAATTTTCCTAACTCCTTCACCAAGTAATGATTTATATAATAGACCTTAACTCAGTCATATTGATCTGCCTCTTGTGGTTATTATGATGGAGTCAAATTTTACTGCATTTTCAAGATTAAGATTCTTCATAGCCCTATCCAGTTCCCAACTAATACTTTTAACAGCTTTTGATTCAGTGTGATTTCCCCTTCCTACAGCAATGGTCTTACACTTTAAGAAGAGAAATGGAATACCTGGGGAGCCACATTTTAAGCAAATGAAGGTCCTTATTAGAAATAAAAACAATTGTGTCAGTTCAAGTTGATACATGAGTTGCACTTCTGAATGCAATCATAATTCATTTCAAAAATAATGCCTTTACATGACCCAACACTGGCATTAACAAGGAATTTGGGAAGCTAGAAATTTGCATAGGAGCAAAAGAAATGCACAAACAATCCTTTTTAACTTTATTTACTTTTAAACTTTTTTTCACTTTAAAAAATGTTCCAGAAAGATTATTTTTCTAAACAAGCCTTCAGTGTCATTTTCTCTCCCTCATTTGATCTCTATTCTCTCCTTCAAATTTAAGGACACAAAGGCTAAATCATTCACTCATTTATACATTCAACAAATACATATTGAGAGATGACTCTGTGCAAAAGGACATTGCACTAGGCCCAGAAAAATACATAGAAGAATAAAAAATAATTCCTCCCTCATGAAGTTTACAGTCTGGTAGGAGAGATAAATCATCATGGTCTTAGGCGAAATGTGAAAATCCATCGGGAAAGATGGGAAGTGCTCCAAAAATACAAGGTATAAATTATTTCTGGCTGAGGGGCTTATGGAAGGTTTCATGGAGACCATGGATTTTGGTCACCACATGTGAGCTCCTTCATTTCCCTTACTCCCTACCTTAAAATATTTTTGCCCCTAAAATCTATGATCTTTTCCTTCTCACTGATGTCACAGGAAGCGAGGACCATCCTCCTTTTCCAAATCATCCTTTCCACCTCTACTCTTCATTCTTTCCCTTGTAGCTTCATCTCAAATGCTCTGATCCATCAATTATGCTGATTTTCTTTGGCATCTTCAATCTCTACCTTTTTCCCTTTTACCTATGATATCCATCTCTCTGTCTTGAAAACACCTTCTCTACTATCCCTTTTATCTCTTTTGTCTTATTTGTCCCCTTTTTTCATCAACAAACTTCTGAAAATTGTCTTTGTTTCTGAATTTATTTCCTATCCTATCCAATCCTTACAAAGGTTTCACCTCCAATACATCCCTGAAAACGCCTTACCAATCAACAAAATCAAAGTCTTTTTCCATTTCTTATCCAACTTGACTTCTCTGAAGTACATGTTACTTTGTCTCACCTTCTTGAAACTCTCTACTATCTCACCGATAAATATTTTCTTGCCTTTTTTGGTTCTCATTTCTTCAATGAGTCATGAAATCCCACTAATTGTGGCTTTGAAATATCTCCTGAATCCATCCCTTCCTTTCCATCTCACTAACACATGCACGTGTATGCGCGCGCGCGCACACACACACACACACACACACACACACACACACACACCCTCTTAGTACTTCATACTTGGACTCCTAATGGAGTCTGCTAAGTGGTCTTTCTTTACACTTTCCCTCCTACAATTCAGCCTACTGTTGTTCAGTCATTTTCAGTCATATCCAACTCTTCATAACCCCATTTGGGGTTTTCTTGACAGAAATACTGTAATGGTTTGCCATTTCCTCCTCTCACTTTACCAATGAGGAAACTGAAGTAAACAGGGTTAAGTGAGTTGCCCAAGGTCACTCAGCTACTAAGTGTCAGAGGCCAGATTTGAACTCAGAGGAATGAGTCTTCTTGACTCCAGGTCAGGCACCCTATCCATGGCATCACCTCCCTGCCAAAAGTGACATCATACCTGTCTTCTAGGATCTTAACCTTTCATTTGCAGAATTGTCAGAGACTTAGCTTGGTCAACAGGATACAGCTCATTGGTTAAAGTGGAGAAGATGCTTTTATTAACATCAAAAACCCATCGTTCTATTCCTAGTTCTGCTGTATTCTCCTTGGCATCTGTGACAATCTTTGTGTCAAATTTTGTCCATTTGGAAGGAACCTCCTAAACCAAATGGGTCATGTTAAAGTCAGTGTCAGTGTTTCTATAGGAAACTGAACACCTGAAAAGAAGTTACTCCATAAAACATGATTCTTTCAAAGGTTTACCAGACTCGGAGATTTTGTTTGTGAAGAACTATTTTAAGGGTGTTTAACAGTCATTTATATTGAAATGCTACATCAATGTAAAATCACAGTATTGTTGGGGGCTGCTGTGCAGCTGACTATTTGCTCCTCAGAAGCTGTTACTTTTTAGTGTATGTGGAAACTCAGGCTGTAAGGATTTGGGGGATATGACAGCATGCAAGGCCCTCCACAAATGAATTGTGCTATTGCTAAGAAAATAATATCATTCATACAAAGGGCAATAAAAGAGGTGATTGATCAAAATTGTGGGAGTTTACACATAGAGGAGGAGAGTAAGAGAAAATAAGAGAGACAGATTGGAGCCAGGTTGCAGAAGGCTTTAAGAACATGATTAAACATTTTATATCACTGGTGGCTATTTGAATCCAAGGAAGTCCAATATGAAAATTTAATTTATAATGGTATCATTTAGGTGGCACTTTGGCTATAGAACTGGAGCTAGAGTTGGAAAGATTAGAGTTCAGATCCTCCCTCAAACACTTATTGGCTATGTGACCCCAGGCCAATCACTTAATCTTGCTAAGCCTCAGTTCCCCCATCTATAAATTGGGGATAACAGTAGCACAGAACTCAGAGTTGCAGTGAGACTAAAGTGAGATAAAACATTTGCAATGCAAAAAAGGAAAGAGTGGTTCAGATGAACAACAGTGCCATACAGGTATAGCAGTTCATAAAACTTTACTGTTGCTCACAAGGGTAGGAAAAGAACAGATATCATCAGGGACAAGTATCAATATGTGGCATCCATTACCCTCAGGCAGCCGGCTGCACACAGTGAGGTAGCTTCATGTATGGCATTCTCACTCTAATCAAAAGCCTGAAACCCCTCAAGGCTCAAAGGTATATAGAATTTTAGACAAAAAGCCAACAGACACTAATAGGGGACTGTCAAACCAGTGAAAGGAGGTTATTTTCTGAACTTCCTAAAAAGGAATGAGACCAGGAAACTTAACTCTAACTATGCCAAGTAAACAAGAGGAAGTTAGGGAGGCAGGGACAGTAATGCCCAGGATGCCTCCAGGTTTATTAACTTTTGTAATGCCTGCTTACTAGATGGCTGGTGTTAAACCAATCAATCAAACTGTCTTTCACTGGCTCACAGTACATACTTTTTACTTTCCATGAAGAATTTGAAAACCTTAAAGCACTTTATCAATGTTAGTAATTAGCTATTGTTAGTGACTCCCGTGTGAATTGGCCTAAACAAGTTTTCCATCCAAAGCTCCAATAGCATATCTCTAAAGACTTGTCTGGGTGTTTTCAATTGGTCCCCTCTTTGAATATGAAGCCTCAACTAATCTAGGTTGTTGCCCCCCACATAACTCCTGTTAGTGGCTATGGGTAACACACTTGCAGCATATAACCCAAAACTATTTCTTTCTTCTAGAAATATAGGATCATTTTTCTAGAGGCACATCCCTCACTTTTTCCATTCTCCTAACACTTGCAGATAAGATCTCCTCCCTCAGATGTACTTCAGAGACACAGGATATCCTTCTCTTGTTGGGTAATTATTACATAGCATTAACATAGATTGGCATAGTCCTGATCAATACAGTCTAAACTTTGGAGAGGAGATTAAAAGGTAGAGCATCCAGAGTAGGGCAATTGGGATGGTGAAGAATCTTGAAAATCATGCCATGTGAAGATAGTTTGAAAGAACTGGGGACGTATAACTTATAGAAGAAAAGACTTAAGACTTAATTGCTATCAAGCATTTGAAGAGCAATTATGTCAAGAAGGGATTAGAAGCAATTGGAAGTTGCAAAGAGGTAGCAGTAGGACATCAGAAAGAAAAAAATTAAAAACTTTAGCTATGCAAAGGTGGAATGGATGACATGGGAACAAGGGGGCTTCCCTTTCCCTCCAGAAGAGTTCTTTAGCAAAGTTAGAAGGAAAATAATTTTGGAAATTTGGAAATAAGCTAATATTATTCATTTTAACTTATCTATGCAAGTAACTATATTTAATTTTTCAATCAATTTTTTTTATTTTAGCACAAAACTGTAGGCTCCCCTCAAATAAAAAAAAATTATATATTCAAGATCAGAAGATTCGCTTCTGGAAAAGACTATTGGAAAAAAAAGACTATTGACTAAATATACAGTGACCACAAAAGCCTACTATCATTTAAAAGATTAGACCAGATATTTTGTTGTTGTTTAGTTCAGGGTTTCTTGAACTTTTTCCACTGTCGACCCCTTTTTGCATTTCAGCAATGTTCCTTGGCGTTGTGTGGTGTGATGGCATGTGCAGTGTAAAATGTGCATGCTTTGTGTTCAGAAGCAAGGCTGCCGTGAAGTTGCACAATGCAACGTGGGCAAGCGCTGCCAGAAACACCTCAAATTCGTTACAATTTGATTTTGGAATTAACTTTTTGTCGGTGTGCATTCGGAAACCTGGTTGTGACCACAGTTTAGAAAGTGCTGGTTTAGTTGTTTTTCAGTCCTATCCAACTCTGCATAACCCCATTTAGGGTTTTCCTGGCAAAGATACTGGAGGAGTTTGCTATTTCCTTCACCAGCTCATTTTATAGATGAGGAACTGAGGCAAATGGGATCAAGTAACTTGCCAAGGGTCACAAATTTAGTAAGTGTGTGAGGCTGGATTGGAACCCAGCTCTTCCTGACTTCAGGCCAGGAAAGATGAATTGCAGACAAAAAGCTATATAGTTCTGGAGAACTATACTCTGTCTGATCTGTGCTCAGGAAGACCTCTATTCAAGTTTTAGCTCTGACACTAGCTGTATGACCACAGGCAATTCACTTATCCTCTCTGAACCTGTTTACTCATCTGTACTACAACTATCCCTATAGTACCTATGTACCTTACAGGATTGTTATGAAGCTCTAATTAAATGATATACTGTATGTAAAAGATTTGCTGAACTTTAAAGAAGTTGTAAATATCACATTTTATTATGTTACAATCATCCTATAATGAAGTGCTGTGGTATTGTAGATATAGTGGTAGGCTGGATGTTAGGATCACACAGTCATATATATCAATCTCGGAAGAACCTCAGAAGCCATCTAACTCAACACTCTCATTATACAAGTGAAAAAACTGAGACCCCAGGAGGCTAAATGACTTGTCCAAAGTCATGAAGGTGATGTCTGAAAGATGTGGGTTGAAATTCTACCTCTTACATTTATTAATTCTGCTAGCTCTGACGCAAGTCATTTAATTTTTATCTGTCTTAGTCAACTCTCTAAGATTTATCTACTGAGGGGAAGCTAGGTGGTACAGTGAATAGAGCATTGACCCTGGAGTCAGGAGGACTTGAGTTCAAATCTGGCCTCAGACACTTAACACAAAAACCTAGCTGTGTGACCTTGGGCAAGTCACTTAACCCCAATTGCCCTCCAAAAAGCAAAAAAAAAAAAAAGATTTGTCGACTGCATCATGAATGGATATGCTGCTATTGGTTGAGATAGTTTTCACAGCAGAAATTGTAAAATCATAGATCCTTGCAGTATTCACACATTGTCCAATAACCTTCTCTGTGATCAGGAATAAATAGCACTTATTCCCTGTATTGCAGTATTACAGTATTTCTGTATGAAAAGTACATAATTCTGCCATTTTTGTTCTCCTTTGTCCATGCTATTCATTGAAACGCAGCCCTTCCTTATAAAGTGCTTCACATTCCACCACTACATTTCTCAGACATTTCTAGGACGTGGCCTCTCCCCTCAGGACCATGACCATCATCTCCAACTTCTTCCCAGTGGAATCTTGGATACCAACCCTGGAACCAACCCCAAATCTGACAAGTAAGTTTTTGATTTACCTTGCTAGAGACTAAGTCTCCATAGCATTTCTAGTCCATCTAGTGTCATACCACCATCTCCCCTTGATATATTGTCTTTTCCCTTTAGAATGTAAGCTCTTTGAGGGCAGACTGTCTTATATGCTTGTATATGTATCCCTAATACTTAGCCCAGAGCACTTCATAAATGCTTTATCTACCTATTCTTTGAAAATGGGACAACCAAGTGACACAGTAGATAAAGTACTGGGCTTGGAATCAGAAAGACTCATCATTATGAGTTCAAATCCAGCCTCAGACACTTATTAACTATATGATCTTGGGCAAGTCACTTAAACTTATTTGCTTCAGTTTCTTCATCTGTAAAATGAGCTGGAGAAGGAATGACAAACCATTCCAATATCTTTGCTGCAAAAGTCCCAAATGGAGTCTTGAAGAGTTGGATCCATTGAATGTGTAAAAAAGATTCCTTCAAGACAGGTTATGTCAGCATGATTGTGCCAATCAGATATATTAAATGGACTGAGCTGAAAAAAGAAAGCTATGGAAATGAATCTTCAGACAAGTTTCCCTTTGAGTATATTTTGGCTCAAAAGTTTTCCCCCATGCCCAAGTATTGTTCACCTCTTTGTCACAAAGAAAAGAAGCTTAGCTAATATTCAACTAGATTCCATGACTATCAACACTCAGATCCTATTGGAGGACTTTCCAACTTTTGATCCTGTGGTTGTAAAATCCATTATCATTTTATTGCATAAAAATAACATATAAATGTTACAGACCATAAAGCCTTGAAGTGTAGTTGTAAATTGTCTGTGCATATCGGGATGTATACATATTCATGTTGTGATGCATTCAAATGATGAAAAATATGCTATGCTCCATTGTTGTGGCTTGTTTCTTTTCTAAAATATGTTGGGTGAATACAGACAGTGTCTCCTCCCTTGGCAGATGACTGATATAGGAAGGTAACTTTGGAAAGTACATTGAGATGTAATCATCCATATTGTGTATTGTGGATAAAATTGATTAAAATAATATTGAAACTCCCCCAGGGATTATGCAATTATAAGTCAAGTCCCAAATGGAAAAGGTTTTTGAAAACTTGGCAGATGTCTTAATGAAAAACAAGCATTACAGTAATATATTAGGGCAATTTGTAGATTATTGACAACCAAATCACTAAACTATATAAATTACTGGATAAGACTGGCAGAATTAGTTTTCTTTCAGTGAATGTTTAATCGAATATTACTTTTTAATACTCATTTGTTTAAGTATTTGATATGCATCTTAGTGGATAAATAATTAGGCTTCACTTATAGCTCAGATTTCTTTTGAATGTTGAAAAACTTAAATTTTATACTTTACATCTATTATGGAGAAGATTCAGTCTAATGGCATGAAAGACTGCGCACAAACCTGCCATAAAATACATGGGGAAGCCCCGAGATTTTGTATTTCACTTAATAAGCCTGTTTACCTGGCATTTCTTCTTTCAATGGGCTTTCAGGCAAGAATTGTATTGAAATAAATCCCTAAGAAACAGATAGAGCAATTTAAGAAGTGAAGTAATTACATATCACCATTTCACATGCAGGGGTTTGGAAATGATTTAAAAGTTTGTTTCTGTATTTATTTCCAAGGACTTGGCCAAGCACATGAAACACTAGTATATGAACAAGTCAGACAAATTTATTTTAATAGTTTTTTTTATTCCTAGAAAAGGAATATTTCTGTTTCATATTGCACATGAATATTAAATAAACTACCTGCTGGCAACTACACCATGTTTTAGTCTCTAATTTTAAAAGTACACTGTATTTTAATACCTTTTTTTAAACAGATATCCATTTTTATGGAGCAGTACATGGGTTGTTGATGGATAAATCACCCAAGCATGGTTAAAGAGAGCCTAATCTCCAGCTGGTACCAGATCCACTTAATTGTATCTTCTGACCTCATCTCACCTGAGCCTGCATTAAAATCATAATACAGTTCAAGTGTAAAAATGATATACTGTTTGTTCGCCCTGTTTATAGCAGGGCAAACATACAGTTAAATTCATATGTTTAAAATTAGTGTAGTCATTTGAAAAGGTTGAGTTAGATCAAACTGCCTCTCAGCATTTTCTTTGTCCTTTTTCCTCCTATGTAAATGGCTGGGATGCAATAGCCAGAAGAAAGCCTGGGAAGAAAGTTGTGGCAGTTTCCTGATACCAGAAAGATTGGTCCCTATCCTGGGCATAAGGAGCTGTGAAGTGTCATATACTAATGGAGTCCACTTGATTTTCTGCTGTTTTGGTGAACAAAAAGAAAGAAACTGTGGTTTTGCTAACTCCATTACCAACATAGTACTGTTTTGGAATGACCCAATCATCAGCCTTTGAATTTGCTGCCATTTTCATTAGGGTAAAATGTTGGAGAGGGAGGGAGCCATCTATAATCTTCAGATTTCTTGGCAGCTTCATCTTCATTCATATATCACAACACTCAACCTAACTTTGAAAAGTCAAGAAAAGTCAAGACCTGCGCTTTTTACTGCTTTCCTGTTGCGAGTCTTATACTGCTCTTAATGCAGTGGCATTGTGGGATAGAGAGAAACCAACCTGGCACAGGAGTCAGAAAGAAGAGGGTTCCAGTCCTGCTTCTAACAAATGCTAGAAGCATTCCTTGGGCAAATCACTAGCACCCTAGGATCTAAGACAAGATTCTCTACTTAACATTTAAAGCTCTCCATAACCTGGCCCTTTCCAATCTTCTTTGGCTTTAAAATTTTCAAAGGACTACTTGTTTCTCACACACAGTATCCCCAGGGCTTAGCCCAGTGCCTGGCATGTAATAAGAGCTTAATAAATGATTGTTGACTGAGTAAGGGAGAGAATAAACATTTACTCAAAGCCTACTATGTGTCAGGCACTGTGCTAAGGACTTTACAAATATTATCTCATTTGATCCTCACAACAATCTTGTGATATAGATGTCATTACTATCTCAATTTGCATTTGAGGAAACAGATCTTTAAGGGGTCACATGGCTATTAAGTATCTGAGGCTCAATTTGAACTGAAAGCCTTACAGATATCCAGTGCCCCACTGCTCCATCTACTGCCTCCAGGTTACTTCTCTTCCCCATTAGAATGTGCACTGCTTGGTGGAGATAACCATCTTTGCCTTTATTTTCATCCCTAGTGCTTAACATGGTACCTGGGACATAGTAAAAGTTTTTAAATGTCCTTGTTGACTTTCACTGACTGACAACTTCTTTGCACCCCTGGTCAAGTAACTCTCTAAGATTGTAAGCTAGAGAGCAGTTGCTGAACCAGAGCCAGTGGAAAGAATGTCCACAATGGGACTTCCACATACCCATTACATCACCATAGATCTGTCCAAAAACAAAACCAAAAGCCAACAACCACTGTCTCCAGAAGTTGGATTAAGAAAATTGAAAGCAACATAATGGTACTTATTTTGAATGTTGCTTCCATAAATAGAAAGCCAAATGGTGCAACCAGGCTATCTTTCTTCACAGACAGGAATTGGTAGAACATAATCTTTTAGTCCTTCTTTATAATCTCCATAGGCATATTACAGGATATCTGAAAACTTTGGCTTCCCCTGAGGAAGCATTTGTCCTAACACTGTATTTGTGTATGGAGTTTCTCCCCTTCTTCTTATTCCCTTTCCCAAATGATCAAATAATATAATATTAGTATGGCACTTAGCACTTTGCTTTGCTCACAGTAGGCCCTCAATAAATACTATTTCCTCTCTTCCTTTCTTCTCCTTCCTCCCAAATCTCTTGAAACATCCTGTTACTATGATTATATTGATGCCAAGATACTGAATATATCATTTTGGTTGACTTGTAAGTCAACATTGGTTTGAACAATAAAATTAACAAAGCAATAATAAAGTTAACGGTAACTTATATCGATATATATATATATATATATACATACATACATATCAATTTTGAAATTGACAAAGCTTTTGAAGGAGGAATCATGGCCTCACATATCACTAGGAGAGAATCAGGAAGACCCGAGTTAAAATTCTGATTCTCACATTCATTTGTGTTATCAAAAACATTCCTCCAAATTATTTTGAGCCTCAGATCTCTCCTTGGAAGCTAGGGATAATAATATCTGCAGTATTTACACTACAGGTTATTGTGAGGCTCAATGAAATAACAAACAATGAATATAAAACTTTGCTTTTAAAAACCTTAAAGCATTATGAAAATAGCATTTATTATCCTTATCTATGATCTTCATAATAACCTAGGAGGAAGTCTAGATATTACCATTTCTAGTTTATAAATAAGGAAATAGACATTTGCTCTATAATGAACATTCTATAAGTGGCAGAACCAGGACTCGCCTCTACTTCTGTTGTCCCTTCCATAATACCAAGCTACCCTCACATATAGATTGTTCAGTCATTTTCAGTATGCCCAGCTCTTCACCTCATTTGGGGTTTCCTTGGCAAAGACAGTGGCATAGACTGTAATTTTCTTCTTTGGCTCATTTTAAAAAAGAGGAAACTTAGAGAAATAGGGTTAAGTGACTCGCCCAGGGTCACATATCTAATAAGTGTCTGAGACCAGATTTTAACTCAGGAAGATGAGTCTTCCTGATCTCAGGCCTGGTACTCTATTCACTCCTATAGATACAGAATGAATTATTGAATCACAGATCTAGAACTAGAAAGGAGCTCAGAAGACATCTAGTTCAACCTCTTCATATTGCAGATGAGGAAACTGAGGCCTACAGTTATTAGACGATTTTGACTAAGATAACATGGTTAGTAAGCAAGTGAGCCAGGAATTCAAGCCTACTTCTTGAATGTAGTTATATAACTAACTACATAAACTCTTTACCTCAGTGTGGCCAAAAACATACTCAATATCCAGAGATAGTAAGCATTTGAGTTAAATTATCAAGTACTTATTAAGTATGTACTGTGTTCCAAGCACTATGATTAGCATGAAGACTACAAATACAAAAAAGCACAATCTCTACCCTCCAAAAGCTTACATAACAATGATACCTTTGATGTTGCTCTGCCAATAAAACACACAGAACACATTTGCCACTTCCGTGGAGGCCCATAGAAGTTGGAAAGCCAAATATAACTGTTTGAAGACATCTGAAATATTTCTTTAGCTCCGCTAATGTAATGTGGTTTTTTTTGTTTGTTTTTAAAGCAATTGGGGTTAAGTAACTTACTCAAGGTTACACAGCTAGTCATTATTTATGTGTGGGTGTTCATTTTCTGAGGCCGGATTCCATCCCAGGTCATCCTAACTCCAAGGCCGGCACTCTTACTCACTGTGCCACCTAGCCGCCCCTCCACTAATGTAATGTTAATGGGATATAAGATCTTCCCTGCCCATTAATAGGCCTCACATGGAGCCTATTAAGGGAAGCTTGCTTAGGGGAGGCTTGCTTACAGGAAGTATTTCACACCTTTTGTTAATTTCTAATTAGGCTCAAGAGTGTTGTGATCCCTTCCCCCCCCAAAAAAGGAGATATATATATATATATATATATATATATATATATATATATATATATATATATATATATATATATATACTCTGAGGTCAGTGTTTTGCTTCAGGGCTCACTGGTTGGAAGAGTATTCTTGTGATCTGATGAGACTCTGGGTAGCCATTAAGAAGTCCTCCACCCCACACCCTTGTCCCCTTTGAAAAACTCAGATGTTGGTGCTTCTCTCTGGTAACTATGTATGTATTACCTTTGTCAGATACTTGGGTCTGTCTGTTGATCTGCTAATTTCTCAGAGAGTTAGAAACCATGTCTGTTAGTCTTTATTTCTCTGCTTGTATTTTCTCTACTTTTTTTATTTGGATTTTCTCAGAAATTCAGCAGCTGATTTTTCCCCCTAAACTAATGGATGTAATTAAAAGAAGATTATTAACATCTTTTTGACCAATCTTTCCTAGTAAAGCAGATCTAAGAACCTGTGCTAGCAGCCATCCTGGGTATGCCAATGTGGTTGCTGCTACAACTATATAGGTTAATTATTGATTTCAAGTAGAAATTGCTTACTATATACTTTTCCTAAAACCTTCTGGTGAGAAAGGCACTCACCCCTCATGGCCTTACCAACTCTCTTTTTTACAAACAGGGAAGCTGAGGTACAAAGGCATAAAGTAAGTTTCTCCAGGTTGCTAGATTACTTACTGGTCTAACTGGGACTACCACCTAGGATTCCTGACTACAGGATCCTGTTCTCCACCATACTGTCTCAGCTTAGACAAAGGTAACTGGGACCAATGCCCTTTGTGGACCAAGTAAACTTTTTTTCTCAGTCCAACACTTTTGGAAAATTCCCTGAAAGACTTCTAAGGTGGATTTACTTTTTTCCTGCCCTGTTTATACATTAAGCTTCCCTCTATGGGAGACAGGTCAAGGGTTGCTGCAACTGATTTATAATCCTTGGAGTATATGAATTTGGGCTTCATATAATATCCAGAGGGAACTTTGTAAATAATTAGCTAATCATGATAAATGTCTTTATCATATCTTGGAAGAAATTCTAGGTCTAACACTTTGGTGGCAAATGACAGACTTTGTCTTTCTACTAATAATGTAAGAGAATGAAACTGTGACTCAAGACAATCAGAAGTAAAATTGTTAGCTGCACCAGAGTTCTCAAAGAATGATTTGATTTCTTACATTGATTTTTAAAGTAAACACTTCATCAATAAGAACTGACAGATTGTAAATTACTCCATGATGAGTATGGCATAACTATGTAGACCCTTATAGACATTAGAGAATGGTTATGTCTCTGAACAAAAGTTAGAGTCTGCTTCTCTCAAACAATCTCTACATTTTCTCTTTCTAGTCTGGCCAAGCTCTAGCTCACTCATCATTCTAGCTCGTTTAAGCGGAAACTGCATTTGTCAGAACAGTTGATAGTACTGAAAATAATAATGGTCCTTTGTTTGAGTAGATTAGGGATCATCCTTAGAATTAGGAAGGCATGAGTTAAAGTCCTAGCTCTGACACAAACTGGTTGAGCTATCCTGGGCGAGTCACTTCACTTTCATTGTTCTAGGAAGCCCATTTTATAGACGAGGACACTGGAGCTCAGAAAGCTTGGATCCATGGGCACAGAAAAATACATGGTAAAGCTGGCAATCCAATTAGTTTTTGTGACTCCACACCTACTTCCTCTAAAGAAAAAGATGTTCAATTTATAAACCTACATATAAGGACATGTTTTAGATAACGCTATCATTTATTATCACCTATGGGATAATACTTGTTTTTTTTTTTCTTTTGTGGGTTGAAGAGTATAGTGTGGAAGTCACTTTAACTATGATACCTCCAGCAAAATAAAGGATTGATCTCATCTTCCAAAAATTACCACCAAATATGCCACACTCAAAAGGTACCTCTGAGAGACCCAAGAAAGAGTGAAGCTTTAGCTGAGAGTACCATGTTCTCACCTCCTGAAAGTGATCCCAAATTGAAAAGTCCTTGAAATGTTGTGGCCAAATTCCAGAACTAGCAGGTAAAGGAGAAAATACTATAAGCAGCCAGAAAGAAACAATTCAAATATAGAGGAACCACAGTGAGGATCTCACAGGATATGGCAGCTTCTACACTGAAAGACTGGAGGAACTGGAATATGATTTTTCACAAGGCAAAAGAACTTGGGTTACAACCAAGGATCACCTATCCAGCGAAACTGAACATATTCTTCCAGGCAAGGAGATGGTCATTCAACGATATTATAGATTTCCAGACCTTCCTGATGAAAAAAGTCAGAGCTCAATGGAAAATTCAACCTCCAATTACAAGATGCAAGAGAGACATAGAAAGATTCTGGATCTCAGGGCAGAGTCAAGATGGTAGAGTAGAAACAGGACTTCTGCAGGGTTCCCACTCCCACCTCCTCCAATTCATGTGAAAAATGACTCTAAACAAACTTTGGAGCTACAGAACCCACAAAATGACACATAAAAGCTAACCTCCCACTGAAGAAAGGCCGGCAAGAAGTGGCCAACACGGCATGTTGCGAGCCAAGCTAAGCCCCATGAGAGCCTGAGATTTTAGCCTCAGGCTTGCCACAACCAGCCACTGGCTGGAGGGACTTCAGATCATCAGCAGCTATGGCAGTTTCCAGAATTATCAACCTCTAGATGCTAAGGACAAAGTGAGAGGTCAGTGCAGTGTGGACATTGGGACCTGGGAATTCAGGACTGTGGTCTAGCCTTTGCCCCTGGGACGAGAAGTGGCTGAGGCCTGGAGGACATGCAGCCACTACCACATGGATGCTTCAGAGCTCCTGGCCTGCAGATTGTAGGGGGACCAAGTGACCAGTCTGAGAGGTAATTTCTCTTTAACCTTCTTGGATCTGGATCACATTCTGAGGTGGAGGTCCTGGGGTGCATGACCAGTGTGCTAGAGCTTGTGGAGGCTTCTGAGAGGACAGTTCCAGTAGCTGAGAAAACCCCAATGATTGAGATAAAGCTCCCCACTTTGGTAGCAGAGTTCTACTGTGACAAAAAGCTCAAGAGTCAAGTAATTGAGTGGCAACGTGAGCAAACAAGGGAAGTAAGGCAAGCACAACGGTCCAACTCTGGATTCCTTTTTTGGGGACAAAAAGGATCAAAGCATGGAACAGGAGGAAGACAGTGAAGTCAGAAATCCTGTACCAAAAGCTTCCAAGAAAAGAATAAGCTTACAGGCCATAGAAGAACTTAAGAAGGATTTTGAAAACCAAATAAGAGAAGTGGAGGAAAAATTGGGAAAAGAAATGAGAATGATGCAAGAAAATTATAAAATGAGAGTCAACAACCTGACTAAAGAAAATAACACCTTAAAAAATAGACTAACTCAGATGGCAAAAGAGGCTCCATGAAGCAAAGAGGAGAAGAATGCCTTAAAAAGCTGAATTTGCCAGATGGAAAAAGAATCTCAAAAGCTCATTGAAGAGAATCATTCCATCAGAATTAGATTGGAGCAAATGGAAGCTAGTGACATTATGAGAAATAAGATACTATTAAACATATCCAAACAAATGAAAAAAATAGAAGGCAATGTGAAATATCTCATTGAAAAAAACATTGACCTGGAAAATAAATCCAGGAAAGATAATTCTAAAATTATTAGACTGCCTGAAAGCCATGATCAAAAAAAAAAGAGCCTAGAAATCATCCTGCAAGAAATTCTCAAGGATAATTGCCCTGATATTTTAGAACCAGAGGGCAAAATAGAGGTTGAAAGAATTCACCAATCACCCCCTGAAAAAGATCCCAAAAAGAAAACTCCTAGGAATATTATAGCCAGGCTCTGGAGTTCCCAGATCAAAGAGAAAATATTGCAAGCAGCCAGGAAGAAACAATTTCAATATTGCAGAGACACAATTAGGATAACACAGGATCTGGCAGCTTCTACACTGAGGGATTGAAGGGCTTGGAATATGATATTCTGGAGGTCAAAGGAGCTGGGATTAAAACCAAGAATCACCTACTCAGCAAAACTGAGTATCATGTTTCAGGTGAAAATATGGTCATTCAATGAAATAAAGGACTTTCAAGCATTTTTTAATGAAAAAAACCAGAGTTGTATAGAAAATTTGACATTCAGATACAAGAAGCAAGAAAAACAAGAGAAGGTAAACAGGGAAAAGAAATCATAATGAACTTATCAAAGTTGAACTACTTACATTCCTACATGGAGAGTACTATGTTCTTCACTAGCTGTCATAACCTGAGTATAAAGACAATCAGAGTCTAAGAATCGCTCTCTTATACAAGAATCTAATTGGCCTATTCTGAGGGGCAGTTCTTTTTTTTTTTAAAAGTAATTTGAGTTAAGAAATTTGCTCAAGCTTACAGGCCTAGTTATTTATATGTGGGTGGTATCTGAGGCTGACCGGATCCCAGGTCCTCCTGACTCCAGGGCTGGCGCTCTTACTTACTGTGCCACCTAGCCACCCCACTGAGGGCAGTTCTAATCAGCAGGTACAGCTCCTAGCAGTTAGAAAAAATCATGCTGGTTTCCTAGTTCCTTCTAGTTACCTGCAAGCACAGACCAGGGAGATCCTTAACACGTGATCCCTTTTCTTCTGGGAATACTACAGGCACATCTTCCCTATGCCACTCTTGAATGGGCTGACGCAGAGGGAGACCCATTAAACTCACAAACACCAAGGTCAGTTCAGGGAGGGAATCCCAGACACTAAAGGAAAGGAATTCCCTAGAAAACACAAATTCAGACTGCTGGATGTAGAAGGAGAAGAAGGAAGAGGAAGAGGAGGAAGAAGAGGAGAAACCTTAATGAAAACTCTTGACCAAAAATAATGTGATCTTGGCTGTCTTTTACTATCAACCAGAAGTGAAGTATCCATCTGGATTTGGGGCTTAATTTGGAATTTCTCTGGTTTGTTGATTTATGTTTAATCCATAGCATTTACATAGTTATTTGTAGTTAGTGGTTAAGTTTTGTGGATTTATGATTAAGGAGCAATTAATTACCCATATTTAACAGCACTAATGAAATTTCATATAAAATGACAAGTAACTACAATGTTAGCATTGCCATCCACTTACAAAACAGACAGAAACAAAGTACTCTAAGTTCATTCTAACCAAGGCTTGAGGTTCGCACAGAATGAATGAGGAAAGGGAAAGTGGGCAGGCACCAAGACAGATGCATAAGAAGGAAAGACAAATTTAAATTATTATAAATGTATTTACAGAGATTGGTTATCAGTTTTATTGAAGATATACTAGATAATAGAAAAAATTGAATAATTTATCCAGCAATTTTCACATAAGCAATATTATTAAATTGAAGACATGAAGGGAGAAGTTAGTTATAGAGGAGAATATATATAGGCCATGAATAAATGTATTAAACAGTATGAATAGTGAATGTTTTAGTAGGTTTGGACTAGGAAAGAAAAACAGTATTTGATTTTGGTGTTCTTAAAATATGTGCAAGGCAGAAGCATTGCCCACAGTTGGAAAAGTTTATCTCCATCTTTTTAACGCTAGTAATGTTTTCGTAGACTAACAGGAGGCCTCATTAGCAATTCTTTGTCATACTATCTGTTCTGGCAAGACCAAAAGAGGGTGACAAATGAGGAGGGTGGTGAGAGGGGATAAGGAAAGAAAAGCGAAGGAAGAACCAGCACTGGCAAGCCAAATGATACGTGTGTGAAGAAAATATTCCGAGCACTTGGGTTCTGTGATATTTTGCACACTGATGAAAGATTAACTTCCTTCTCATTCTATATGATAAACTAATTTCTCCTCTATTATTTTCCTCTTGAAATAAAACATTATTAATTACTATTTTGTATTTGTAGTATTTTGTTATATTTTTTAAAAATAGCTTGCCTTTTAATAATCCTAATAATAAAGAAGCAGCATAGAATCCTCAATACAGAGCTGGTCTTGAAATCAGGGAGATCTGGGTTCAAATCCGGCCTCTGAGGATTACTTAATTATGTGACAGTGAACATATAACTTAACTTCTCAGAGTATGACCTGATAAGAGTATGTTGCAAACAAGTTACAGTCTCCATCAACAGAAGTTCAGACCAAAACACACACACACACTCATTCTCTCTCTCTCTCTCTCTCTCTCTCTCTCTCTCTCTCTCTCTCTCTCTCTCTCTCTCTTTCTCTCTCTCTCTCTCTTTCAACAATTCTATAAAGAAAACATATTATTATCAAGAGAGTAAACTCAAAAGCAAAACCCGTTTCATTTTTGCCTTCTTCTTGCACATTGTAAGCATGAATGTTTATTGAATATAATTGAAGAAACTTGAATGCTAAGTGACCTACTATGATATGCTTGTGTTTTTAACAGAATTAATCATAAAGACCCCCACCACAGCACTTAGAATAATAAATAATATTGAATAAACAATCTACACTTGTTGAGTAAATAAAGCAATACAATTTCCAAAGGCTTCAGCCATGCAGTTGACTGTAAGACCTTTCATAAGTCCTGAAAAACATTCTCTGCTTAAAGATTTTTTTCGACGTGCAAGAATCTTTACAATGCCATAAATTTGAAGAGAGAGAGACAAAGACAGAGACAGACAGAGAGAAAGGAAGGGAGAGAGGGAGAGAGAGTTATTTATTTTCTTTTTTTTCCCCAAATGCTTTATTAACTTCTGGTTTACATCATTCATTTCCATCAGATTTTGAGTTACAATAGTTTCCCCATTTTCCCCCTACCCACCACCCCAGAATAAGTCATACAGGATATCCCTTCAACCAATCTGCTCTCTTCCATCTCTTCTCCCATACCCCCTCGACTTTTCCAGTAGGGAGAGGTGAATCCCCGCACCCCATTGCCTGCACATCTTATCTCCCAATTATATGCAAAATAGCATTAATCATAATATTTATATTTTAATTTAATTTTAAAAGGAAGATAAGCAACTCAGTATATGCTGTACAGAGAGTTATTTATTTTCAAGAGGGAAAGAACAGGTGGCAGTGTTCAATTAAAAATAGGTATGTAAAGTCCTCGAAACCAAAACTGGAAAAAAAAACATAAATTTTTCTTTGAACAATATTCTATACTCATGTAATGGACTTCTGAGTCAGGAAGAAATGTTTAGCACCTGGCTGCCCAGGTTCCTGAGAAATAAGGTTTCATGTCAATAAGGAGATGCTTCTCCTTAAAACTGTATCTCCTGGGAATCCCATTCCACTTATAGTTGATTTCAGGATCTTTTTTTTTGGCTTTTCCATTTGAAATAATTATTGCAACAAAATAATAAAATTGCCTTTTGAAGACCTAATAAGTAAAGGTTTGTTTGTTTTTTTAATTATCCAGCTTAGTTACTTGTTACCTTCTCAACCCTACTCACTTTAAAATTCTTTACTACTAATGGATAGCATCATTTCTCAGATGTTTATATTGTAAGCAAAACTCTCCCTCCCTCCTTCTCTCCTCCTCTCCCCCTTCTCCTCTCTCTCTCTCTCTCTCTCTCTCTCTCTCTCTCTCTCTCTCTCTGCCTCTCTCTCTCTCTCTGTGTCTCTCTGTCTCTGTCTCTCTCGTCTCTCTCTCTCTCTGTCTCTCTCTCTGTCTCTCTGTCACTCTGTCTCTGTCTCTCTCGTCTCTCTCTTTCTGTCTCTCTCTCTGTCTCTCTGTCTCTCTCTCTGTCTCTCTGTCACTCTGTCTCTGTCTCTCTCGTCTCTGTCTCTCTCTCTCTCTGTCTCTCTGTCTCTCTGTCTCTCTGTCTCTCTCTCTCTCTGTCTCTCTGTCTCTCTGTCTCTCTGTCTCTCTCTCTCTCTGTGTCTTTCTCTCCTCTCTCCTCTCTCCTCTCTCTCCCCTTTTGATACTTCCATGAAAAGAAGAAAAATATTTCTACTAAGCTTTTATTAAAAGCTTCCTCCCCCCACTTGCAGGTTCAGATAGGGTTATTTCTAGGTCCCAGGTAAAAAGAGGAATAAGTAATAACAGAAGGAGTAAGAGAGAATGAAGTCATAAATAACAGAGTAATGTTGCATACCTTAGCACTTCCTTCATTTCTATCTCCCTCTACTGTTATCTTTAATTGGCAGAATGGATATTTCTCTCTAGATACTGGAAAGTTGACCATAGCTGGGATCTTTTTGAGTCATTCCTTTTCTGTGTCCCTTGCAAAGTTTTCTGTAGTGCCCCACCATTAATACTTTCCCAACTCTCAGTTATTTTGCCACTAAGGGCACCAACAGGGCAGTTGGCTACTACCTTCCTCAGGGTTGTAGCAGCAAACTTGAGGGACTGGAGTTTCTAATCCTGTTGCTGATGAGCCCCCCCACCATTGTGCTTCCCACTGATTACCAGGAAGAGTTAAATAACTTAAAATATGGCAAGGCCAGGTGCTACTAAAAAAAAAAAAAACTCAGATTGAGAGTACACTGAACCTTTGTACACACAAGGTTCCAGGGGAAAATGGCTCAAACTTGGAGAGCTTATGTGGTCAAAGGGCAAACACACAGCTTTTGGTTCATAGAAGTTCTTTTCCCCCTTCCTGGAGTCCCAGTGACGTTCCACATAGGAGTAGCTTTCTACTTGGCTCCAAGGGTTGGTGGGCTTTCTTTGAGGTGTGTTTGATTCTTTTAGCTAATAACAAAATATTATCTGGACAGCATTATTTGATCAAAGTACTTTACTCATCCCAAAGTTATTCAAATCTAGTTTGCACCTTTGATTGATTGAGTCAATCTTTGCCTTCAGTGATTGCACTGATAGGTTTATGTAAAAGCTTTATCATATCAATTATAAATAATCTGAAGGGAAACATAGGAATGTGTTATATTCTGCAAGAAAACATAAGGAACCTTGAACCCCTCTGAATGACTCAAAAGGTATTTCTTATTCACTATTTGTCAGGCACAGTGCTAAACACTAAGGATAAAAATACAAAAAAAATCTCTGCCCTTAAGAAGCTTACATTCTATTGGGAGATACAACATACAAGGTGGAAGGAACTTTGACAGAGTTAACTGGATCATCTTCTCAGAGCTTTCAAAGGTGGGGAGGAAGACTGTACAGCAAGGTGATCAGTGAGATGATGACCAGGAAGTAAGCAATAATATAGGAACCACAGTTCTCAGACCCTGGCTCAGATGCACCAATGTCTCCTCAGCCCTTAGTGATCTCTCCTGAGTCTTTGTTCTCATTATGTTCTGTACTATTCATCTGACAACTTATGCTGCTGTATGTACCCCTCCCATATGTACCAGCACGGGTGTATCCTCCACTGCCTGCTGCAGACCAATCTATAGCTCAGATATGGAAAACCTCCAGTGCAAAGAAGAGCAACCCTTCCTTCAACTTCAGGCCTCCCATCTCCTACTGCACCTGTCCTTTGGTGCTAGAGGAGAGATGTCCTCCACTCAAAGATAAACATTTTCACACCTGGTCATAGCTTTCCTATCACAGTGACTCTGAACTACTGTAGATCATCAGCCAAACCCAATTCCTTAACCCTTTCCACCTGATTTTCCATTCCCATTTCCCCCTTACCCCTCCCACCCCTAAATTTCATCCTAACTCCACTCAGCACTTTTACTGTGCCTTTGAGAATGCCTGTTCATAAGCAACACACTTCCCTTTATCCTAAGTCTTCTCCTCTCCTGCTCCTGTTATGTTATAGTAATTATTGAAATGTAGCTCCCTCTGATGACAAAATGACTCGGCTTTCTTGGACATCCTTTCCAGTACTAGCTGAAACTTCTCTCATACCCTTCACTCAGCTCACCAGTTAAAAGCAAAGAGCTGGGATACTCTCTGCTCTCCATTGCCACTTCCTGGTTCTCCCCCTACCTCCTCCTTCTACTCCTTTGAGATTCATGCAATTCATATCTACCACCTAATCAAAACCTTGATAACTGTTATCTATAGACCTTCCTTCCTAAACAATTCACTTTTTTTTCCTCTCCTCCAAAATCTGCCCTCATACTAGGGGGCTTCAACATACCTATTTATTCTCCCTCTAACACTAACCACACAGTTCCTTAACCTGTTCACTTTCCATGACACACTCCCCCAACTCAACCACATACAAAGATGGTCATACCCTTGATCTTGCCATCATCCACAGATGCACTCACTGCCTCCATATTCAAGAATTCCTGAATCTCCTTATCTGACCACAATCTTTTGGTTTTCAACCTCTTCCTCTGCCTTCCCTTACCAAACCCAATTCTTCATCTACATTGTGACCTATACTCCCTTGACCCCTTATTTCTCTCCTGGGCCATCTCCTTGCACCAGCTACTATGTCTCCTTTTCCCTATCTTGACCTTTGGTAAACCAGTTCAACCTCTACACTAGCCTCTCCTCTTGAATCTCTGCCACCCTTTACTATATTGCTGATTTTGCCCTGTGAAGCATCAGCCTTAGAAGACTCTCACTAGCCATCACCTTTGCCCCTCCACAAATGCTGCTGACTGAAGATGGAGAAAATCATGCAAACATTCTGACTGAATTGACTTCAAATTTGTTGTATAGAAGCTCAGCTGAGCCTTCACTGCTCCTAGGCAGTCCTATTATACCGCACTTCTTCACTTAATAGCCCACTGTCCCTTGAGGCTCTTGTCATCCCATGCCATCCCAAACTTTCCATATATACCTCTCCTCCAATCTCTCAGCTGAGAACCTTATATCCTATTTAAAGAAAAAAATTGGGGAATGGAGAGACGGCAAGAGCACAGCATCAGGGCTTGAAAATGGTAACTGACAAGTGATCCAGAGGTCTGATTCTGGACACGGTATAGCAAAAGATCACTTAGGATGGTGTGGTCCAGGGTGGTCCCAGGGGCAGTCTCATGGCTGTGCTGAAAGGGGGATGACAGTAATGAACACAACTGCCAGAGAACCGGTGGTAAAACAGCGTCTTGTTCATAGTAGGCACTTAATATCTGTTGATGATTTGGTCTGGACATAGTTCTCAGGCAAAATATTTCCTATCATTATAGAGTACAAAATACAATTTTCTTCCATGACTACTACGTGCAGACCTGACAAACATTGGAAAGAAAGAGTGTATTTTTTTATCTAGTGACTGGAGTGTTTTAACTCTGGCTGTGCAAGTCCCACTGACCATTGCTTAAAGGATTAGAGGCATCTCTGCCTTCACACACACACACTTTCAAGTTGTTTTCTTACCCCAATCTCCTCAACTCAAGCCATTCGGTCTTTGTTTTCCTTCACCCCACAGGATAAGTGAGTTCATCGGGCATTCAGCTGACAGTTGTTTTTTTTTTGCCTAATTTTAAGAGCACTTAATGGGTTTCTGCCACAGACATGAATATGAGTTCCTTTTTTTCTGGTCTGACTTACTTTTTAATCTCCATGCCTTATGTTCCTGTATTTTTTTTCCTTAACATGCATTGGCAGTAACACTGAATGCTGATGAGCCATTACTTGGTTCAGGCCCAAATATTTTCAGGCAAATGGGCATGAGGAACAAGAGGGTCAGGTTAATTAATTAGTCTATAAGGATTTGAGGATACCCCTGGGAATCTAGGTTGGTTTGGTATGTTGGTGTTTTCCTTTCTTTGCTTGGCAACTTTTATTTCCTATATAGAGCCTGACTGAACAAACTCTGCCCATTGCTAAGCTTTCAATATGACCTCCAAATATATGCTTCTTTCAAGATGTGGGGACCATTTCCTGGATTCTAGCTGGGCCAGAGAGACATATGTGTGTGCATATACATTTATATACTCAAAATACATAATGTATTACATATAAATATTTTATACTTTTTTTCATAATGAACAAAATATAGACATACACCCTAAGTAACATAAGAGAAAACATAAATAGAAGAGGAGAGACAAAATTTAGCATGAATTATGTGCTTTGGAGGCACATAATCTCCTTAAGGTTAAAGACCATGTTCTTTTAATGTATGTGTTTTAAAATTCACTAAGCATACAGAAAAGCCCTCTTTCTGTGCCTTTGTATAGGCTGTCCCCCATACTGGAAGATCTCTTAGACTCCTTAGCTTAACCTCCTAATTTGTTAGAATTCTAAGCTTCCTTAAAGTTCAATTCATGGGGCACCTCCTACTAGAACCCTTTCCTAATTCCTTAGGTTTTAGTGCTCTTTCCCCCTGAAAATTATCATGCATATATTTACCTGTTAATGTCACTTTTACCCCAACTGTGGAATGTTAGATTTTTAAGTACATAGGCTAATGTTTTTGTGTTTGTGCCTGGCACATAGTTTTTATATATATAAATGCAAAAGAATCATTCATTACATCATTTCACTCTTTTGTCATAATAGAAATCTAAGCTATATGCAACCAATTCATAAATAATAGCACAGTGACAATATGCCAAGACACTTCCATTGAAGACTAGGAGACAATGACCTTGGATGCTACTTTTTCCAGGAACTAAAAATTAATGATATTAAATAACTCTCAAAAATACCAAGGAATCCTTAATCCATTTCTATTATCCTGAAAGTATCTGGATCAGGGCTTTTTTGTGTTTACTATAGACCTCTTAGGGAGTCTGATAAATACTATGGACCCCTCCTTGGAATATATATTAATTGCACAAAATAAAATACAAATGATTACAAAGAAAATAAGTTATATCAAAAATTATATTAAGAATGGATAAAATTCTATCAAGTATTGAGTAATTATATTAACATATTTTAACATTCACGGTCCTTAGATTAAGAACCCCTACTCTAGATCCTCAGGTAGCCTTTTCTTGAATCTTTTTTTTTTTATCTTACTTGACTTAAATTTCCCTTCTGTAAAGGAATGAACAAGCTCTGCAATGGAAGACTTTTTGTCCAAGCATTTCTCTCCCTCAATACATTCACTAAAATGAAGAACATCAAAATGAATGGTAGTTTGCTTTCACCACTTTAGCAAGTAGTTTCCTTGTGCTATCAATGATTTTCTCTGAAGCCTCCAAAGTGGAATATTTTACAATTGAGTCCCAAGCTGCAGATCAGAGAACTCAGGGCTTCTACATCTGTTAAATCTTTTCTAAGTATTTGGAGTATCTCACACACAGTCAAACAACCCAATGTAAACAAGATTTTCCATTTTTATATAACTGGTGAGAGGGAGACAAAGTAAATAAAGAGGAGGGAAGGAACCCAATTCTGCACAAGACATTGAGATTTCTCTTTTTGTATATGTTTGCATGTTTTTGTGTGGGTTAAATGTAATGAAATAGAATTGAGTCAGAGAAAGGGGAAAAGAATTATTTCTTAGCCTTGCTGACCGATTTTTCTGACTAATCATGCTGTGTTTCTGACATGAGGAGAACTGATGGTTCTGCTTTTTACAAGTGCCTTAATTCAGTCCACTCAGCTTTCTTTTATTTGCTCTCCTACCTACATTGCCCTGAGCTTCTCCCTTAAGTTTTCTAATGACTAAGGATTTCATGGGCTTCATTTCTCATTCTGGATTTTGTCGCTAGCCTAGAGTATCAGCTTGGGATGATTCAGTCACCTTCACACATTTTCATTTACTCAGTCTTAAGATAAAACTGTTCTGTTTGCCTGTATCACCAAGCCAAAAAGAGAGGCAGTATATACTCAAGTTAGACAAATCATAGGTTGTAGGACAGGGGAAGAGTTTACCCACAGTGCTAAAAGACCTAGAGAAAGTCCTCAAGATCATGGGGTCAGTCTTCCCTGGAAAATCTGTGGAAGAATGTGGACAAGAGCCACATGGGATGAGAAGATGGTGATGGGCTGAGTAGTTGCATTAATGGAAGAATATCCACATCAGTAGGACCACAGATCCATTAAAGTATTGAAATAATTAAGAACCATCAACTGATTTCCACTAGACTTGCCTCCATTTCCTTTGGGCTTGATTTCAAGGAAGCATAGACTCATTTTCATTATTAGGTTAGGAGTATTGGGCCCATCTTTCTTCTCAGTCTTTTTTATACAATAATCGTCATTTCAACAGTAAAAGTAAATGAATAGGGGTGGCTAGGTGGCACAGTGAGTAGAGCGTCGGCCCTGGAGTCAGAAGGACCTGAGTTCGGATGCGGCCTCAGACACGTGACGCACACACAAATAAAAACCTAGCCGTGTGATCTTGGGCAAGTTACTTAACCCCAATTGCCCCCCAAAAAATAAAAGTAAATGAATATATATCATAAAGCTTCCTTTCCCTCCCCTAAGCATCAATTTTGGTAACAAATATTTGGTACAGTTTGCAAGACAAAGCCAAGTATCATACAATCCGAGGAAGGGAAGAAAACCTAAAATGTTCGTTGAAACCTTAGAAGAGAGGAGACTTTTAAGTGTAATCTAGTGTATCAGTCTATCTTTGAACAGGAATCTTCTTTTTTATTATAACTTAGTAAAAACACCTTGAATTCACCACCATCCCATCTAACCCAATAACGGCTGGCAATGATATAACAATTCTTGGCTCTCTCAGAGCACCTTTATCCCAAGATCACAAATACACTGCAACCATTAATTAATTAAGTGTTACAGCTTTACCAGTGAAGTAGGTAAGTTTCCTGTCTCCAACTGTGGCCAGTGCTCTGAGAAAGGCTGAATCTTCCCTAATGCAGCTAATTAGGCAGTACTACACCACTGGGGAAAATTTCTGATCACAGCTGGAAACCAACTTATACCCTAAAGAAAGGGGGCTTGATAGCCCTTAAAGTTTTCATTCCAGCCTCTGTCCCTGCTGTTGACATTCTGAATCATATCAACGTCTGGTTCTCTTTGGAGTCTGACTAAGCTGCAGGTTCAAAGCACATCTGAGGTCCAAAAGAACCACAAGTTGAATGTACACTGTTTCAAAATAAACAGAAATTCTTCTTTTCCATGTTTTGTTTTAAATATCTGTGTGCTTTAGGGAATCAAACAACAGGATTGTTTCAGGGACCTTTATGCCCTATGCAGATGTTATACATACAACATTCTATACAAGAGTTAACTGGAAAAGGCTTGCGGAACTTTTGGAAGCTGCTCAGTTGAGAACTGAACTCTCTGAGCAGCATGAATCATCGAAAATTTTCTTTTATAAAGCCATACTTTGGACTATTATTTAATAGGTCAAGTACATGGCCACCTGTTTGGAAAGAATAGAAGATAAGGATTTCCATTCCTAATATACAGTGTGGAAGCCATGCTTTTATTGGACTAATACCATTTTCTCATGTTTCCTGGCCTTATTATTTGGTTTCTTACCAAAGAACTCAGTCTACTATATAAACACCACTAAAATAACCCTATACTATTGGTGGAAAGTAAGTGGCAATGTGTATTATATCTGCCATTTAAAGATAGAAGAAGTAGTTGTACCTGGTGGTTTATATGATTTGCCTAAGGTCACATGGATAAGTAAATTTTTGGATTCCCAATAATTCTCAATGACTCTTCCCACTGCTGTTTGCCATGGCTGAAAATTTCATATTTTTAATATATCTTTTCACTTCCATGCTTTCTAAACAAAAACATTCTGAAATTAGTTTGGCCCTTGGACTATAGATAATGCTAAATAAGGCATTCAAGAATAAATCTGACCTGACTTACAATTTTCTGAAAATATTTCATAATTAATTTATGAAATTAAATAATTTCATAAATAATTCACAATGGCATAGGGAACATCTTCCATTTGTTGAATTGTGTATAAAGACTGGAAGACACCAGTTTCCTATCATTCCTTTTTTACAATTATCTCATCACAGCTACCCTTGGCAAACTTGTAAAGTAGGCACTTTGTCAGAGATGTCATCAACCTTTCTTTCTTGAAAATCCTACACTTTTTCAGTTAGTCTCTGCTTTTGTATTTTATCCTCACTCTGGTAACAAAACCTGATTTCCCTATCAAAATCATAACAGAAAATGGTCTATGATCACAGGATCATAGGTTTAAAGGTGGAATTATTTCTATCTTCATGTAAATTTAACATTAGCTCACATCAAAGGAAGCATGGTATAGTGAACCAAGAGCTAGCTAGCCTCCAAGTCAGGAAGAGCTGAACCCAAGTCCAATACCTCATACATATTGATTATGTGATCTTGGCAGGTAAAAACTTCTTAACCAACTCTTTTAAGATTGCAAGCTACAGATGATGGCATGTATGGGTACAGTTTCATTATCAGGCATTTCTTATACCAATGCAGTCACAGATAGAGCTTTTACTACACCTCTCCAGAGATTTCTGCACTATCTGGGGGCAGTATGGTGATGGGCATTATCTTCATGTCCTTAAAATAACACAGTGGGTAGCTACCTATATCAATGCATTAGTTAATTCCCGGCTCTATCATTCATTGACCTAAATGATCACATTACATTCTCACATCTATCCAGCCCTAACCCCTCTTCTAATCTCCAATCTTACATCTCCAATTGCCTATTAGACATCTCAAACTAGATGTGCAATAGACATCTTAAATTCAATATGTCTAAGACTAAATTATCTTTCCCCCCCAAATCCTCACTGCTTCTTGACTTTCAAATAATTAACCAGAGCACCACCATCCTCCCAGTTCCTATGTGTCAGCCTGGATTCTTCTCTCTCTCATCTCCCATATCTAATCAGTTGCCAAGTCCTATTGATTCTAACTTCCCGATTTTTGTTGTACAGTCATTTCAGTTGTGCCCAGTTCTTTGTGACCCCGACTGGGATTTTCTTGACAAAGACACTGGAGTTCTTTGCTATTTCCTTCTTGTTCTTTTTATAGATGAGGAAATGGAGGCAAGAAGAGTAAAATGACTTTCCCAGGGTCACACAGCTAGTAAATGTCTGAGGGCAGATTTGAACTCAGGAAGATGAGTCTGGCAGGCCTGGCACTCTATCCATCATACCACCACGCTGCCCAGTTTCCTGATTATCTCTCATATATTCCTCCTCCTTTCTGAAACTGCCCCTACTGTGGTGCAGTTCCTCATCACTTCACCTCTGTATTATTGTAACAGCTTTCCGATCAGCCTCCCTGCATCGTCTTTTTACATTCCAGTCCATTCTTTACTCAACTGTCAAACTGATCTTCCTAAAGCACAGATCTGACCATATCACCCATCCACCCTTCCACTCAATAAGCTTCAGGATCAAATATAAGAATCCTGTGTTTGGTTTTTAAAGCCATTCATAACCTGGCTCCTTCCTACTTTTCTTCTTATGCTATACTCCTTCCCAACCATGTCCACCCCAACCCCCATACTCAATAATCTAGTGACACAGGCCTTCTTGCTACTCCTCACACAAGACATCCCATCTCCTGCCTAGGTATTTTCACTAGCTGCCTCCCATGTATGGAATTATTTCATTACTTATCTCTCCTATCTTCCCTGGCCTCCTTCAAATCTCAGCTAAAATTGCTCATTCTATAAGAAACCTTTCTCAGTCCCCTTTAATATGTGTGCCTTCCTTCAGATGATTATCTCTGATTTAACCTGCATATATCTTGTTTTTGTTTATGCCTTTGTCTTTCTTTGTAACTGTAGTGCTTAGCATAGTGTCTGGCACATATAACGTGTCTGATAAATGCTTGTTGATGTGCCTTGACCAGAATTATTTCTTCTAAGGAAAATCAGTGAGCTTTCTTTAAAATAATATTCTTAGGGACAGCTAGGTGGTACAGTGAATAGAGCACCGGCCCTGGAGTCAGGAGGATCTGAGTTCAAATCCAGCCTCAGACACTTGACACAATTACTAGCCATGTGACTTTGGGCAAGCCACTTATCCACAATTGCCCCCCAAAAAAAAACAAACAAAAAAGGCAAAAAATAAAAATAATATTCTTAGTCGCTTCTGTCAAAACTATTAAATCAGAAATCCAAAATTGTCTAGTAGAATTGTCCAAGAGCCAATAATGGGTTTCCTCAGTGAGTAAGTAGTGAGTTTCACATCACTGAGTCTTTGAGCAGTGGCTGGATGGCCACTTAATAGAGATGTTGTAGAGAGGATTCCTATTCAGGTACATATTAGGCTAGTTAAGTACTAAGGTACTCTTGAACTCTGAAATAAAATGATTCCGTGGTTCTAAAATAATCCCTAGAAACTAAAATAATCCCTAGGCCCCCATTATAATTAGGTTCTGTTGAGACATATTCTCCTATATGTCTCCCTAGTTCCTAGTATGTATATTCTTCATAATCCCATACTAAATTTGAGTAAATATCTGGTAAACAGGTCCCTTCTTTCTGGTTTTCAGAGTCAACTATGACAACATTCTCACTGAAATTTTCTCTCCCTCCCATCCTTAATCTTCCTTTGTAAACAAGAGTATCCATCAATGAAGATCTTTTAAGAAATCCTTCCTTGGGGGTGGCTAGGTGGCGCAGTGAGTAGAGAGTCGGCCCTGGAGTCAGAAGGACCTGAGTTCAGATCCGGCCTCAGACACTTAACACACACACAAACAAAAACCTAGCCGTGTGACCTTGGGCAAGTTACTTAACCCCAATAGCCCTCCAAAAAGCAAAAAAAAAAAGAAAGAAATCCTTCCCTCCAGCCTTTGAGACCACCCCCATATGGCATATTTTAGGGAAATTCATTTAAAATATGTGTTCTTCTTCTATCAATCTTCAGATTGCTGCCAAACAGAATAAAGGAGTCAGTCTGTTGTTTTGCATGTTTTTGTGTCCTATTGTGAGACTTAGTCTCACTTCATGAAACTAGATCCTTCCTTCTGTCTCATCTATGTCTCTCTTCATAGCTCTTGATGAGGTCAAACTTACAATCATTATTCATTCAATTCTCATGACCAACCAAAAGCAGACATTTAAAGTGTAAGCTTACCCCATTCGTGGATGAAGATATCAATTTATGGCTAGTTGATCATTAGACTTCATTCTTTGCCTAGATCTAAACCATTCTATACCATTAAGTCTGAACCTTTCAGAGAGGTCTCGTCTATTATTATTTTTATCTGAGGGTTTGTGTCACATTTTCACTGTGCTCCTTTAGGCTGCAATAAGCCTCCGCTGAGGCTTTTCTGTTGCTAAGGGCAGGGAATACAAGGAGCTGGCTCCAGGCTTGGTTATAAAATAAATATGTTTTATGCAGGAGGAAAACCAGTCATGAGAGAACCTGTCTCCTGGGTATGGCATGGGGTGGTTTTTTTTCCCCTCTTTTTTTTCTTTACTTGTGACTACTCCATGGCACTGAGCTTGATTATCACTTTGGCCATATTTAAAAAAATAAAGCTTCTGGATGATCCTTAAATAGAGGAGCATTGAAAGAGACCCTAAATGAATTCCTATATTCCATTGCAGCATTTACTTCAAAGTGGGCACTTTTCAGACATCCCAACAGGTCTATTTGTTCTATTGCTGACATATTAAAAAAAAAAAAAGACTGAGCCAGCAGACTGATTATTAATTTCCTTACTGTATGTCACAGAGCACTGTGGAGGTACACAATCAGAATCAGCCCCTTGACTTTGGGTTTTAAAATGCTAAAGTAGAGTCATATTCCATATTGTTTGCCCTGCATAACAGCCACTGGGATTAACTCACTGTGAATGCATAACCTTTTCTACTTTTTCTTAAAGAAAGGGTCCGGGGTGGCTAGGTGGCACAGTGAGTAGAGCGTCGGCCCTGGAGTCAGAAGGACCTGAGTTCGGATCCGGCCTCAGACACTTAACTCACACACAGACAAAAACCTAGCCATGTGACCT
>WOXC01010783.1:0-46674 GCA_011680675.1 Gymnobelideus leadbeateri | reverse complement strand
CGACATCGTGGTCTCCTCCTGCAGACAGAAGCCAGGACTGCTTAACTGAATTTTGCGCCCCACCACTCTGGAGATCTCTGGGCCCATCGGCAGTCTCAGTAGCACCAGGGGCCTCTCCAAATTCTGCTACTCACTGGCCCACTTTGCCAGATGATGCCAAAGGAGATCTTGGTCGACAACTACTTTGAGTAGAGCAAATTCAACGTGCACATGCGCAGTTGTACATGCATGTAGACCCCCATAAACACACGGCACAACAAATTAACAACCCGAGCTTGTCTTTTTCATTGTGTTTTTATTATGATGCTCCTCAATGATGTTTTTAAATGAATTTTGAATAGTCCCCTTAATTTGGTTCATTCTGCATTGTAACGCAACTGGGAGGGCCCCGCAGGAATTGCTGCGAGGAATGCAATATTATGTGAGCATGGATTCTGCTTGTTTTCCTGCTTACTCATAATTAAGCTTTATTGAGTTGTAAAATGAATAACAATTAAAAAACCTGTTTATTGATCCAGGTGCAACAGGGAGATTCATAAGAAAACTTTTCCCCATCCATGACCTTGCACAGCAACATTTGACTACTTACGTTCATTCTCTCCTCTTGCTCTTGGGTAGGGAAAAAAGGGTTCTTGTTCAGCATGGAATGGGAAATGTTTTACTCTCAAGATCCACAGACTCATAGGTTTAGGGCTGGAAGGCAACTTAAAGATCATTTAGTTATAGATAAGGATATTGAAGCCCAAAGAGGGTCAAAGGACTTGCCCAAGGTCACACAGCCACTCTATGTCAGAGGCAGGATTTAAAGTCAGCTGTCCCTGACTACCTAGGTGGTGCAGTGGATGGAGTGTGAGGTCCACAGTCAGGAGGACCTGAGTTCAAATTCAGCCTCAGATACTTGTTAACCATGTGACCCTGGGCAACTACCTCACTTAACTTCTGCTTAACTCAGTTTCCTTACCTCTAAAATGGCGATGATAACAGCACCCACCTCCCAGGGCTCTTATGGAGAGTAAATGAGATAATTATTATAAAGCACTTTTATGTAGTGCCTAGCATACAGTAAGTGCTATAGATGTTAGCCATCATTACTATAGCACCATACTTCCTCTCTTAGCAGAACTCTTCCAACAGGACAGCTTAACTAGGAGCCCCCTATGGCATGTCATGCCGTAGATGAAAGGAGGCAACAAGGAGTCCAGAGCCAGCCAGGTAAAGGAAGCCTTAGATGGTTCCTCAAATTCAACTCATCAACAGACATTTATAAATCATCAGGACACCAAGGGCAGCACTTAAAGTTCTTAGGTGCTTAGATCAAAGCAATTGCAGAATCTTAAAAATCATATGAGCTGGATGTGGTTTTAGAGACTGACATGTGTCAGGCACTGTGATAAGTCCTGGGAATACAAAGTTAAGAAAGAAACAATCCCTGCCCTCAAGGAACTTACCATTCAGGGGAATCAATGCATACATATCTGGAGATACAACATATATAGAAAGTAAATATAAGATCATTTTGGAGGGAGTGAGGAAGCTCTGGGTGGCATTCAGAAAAAGCCTCGTGTAGAAAGTGGCAGATGAGCTGAGCTTTGAAGGAAGCTCCAGATACTAAAAAGGGGGTGAGAGAAAGGAATTTAGTCCAGACATGGGGACAATATGGGCAAATACCTGGAGATAGGAGAGAGAATACCATTTGCAAATAAGAGATGCCTGGATCATAGAGTGCTTATTCATCAGTGTGCTGGCAAATGTTTAACAATTGGCTCTGCTCCCCACCTCCCAAAAAAAGTGTTCATAGGACATCCTTATAAAAAAAAGAAGTCTGTGGGCAGCTAGGTGGCACAGTGAACAGAGCACTGGCCCTGGAGTCAGGAGGACCTGAGTTCAAATCCAGCCTCAGACACAACACAAAACTATCCATGTGACCTTAGGCAAGTCACTTAACCCCAACTACCTTACCTTCCCCTCTCCAAAAAGCAAAAAAAAAAAAAGTTAAATGTTTTATTTTTTCCCAATTATATGTAAAACAGCTTTAACCTTAGTTTGTTTTTTTGTTTGTTTGGTTTTTTCTACAATTTGAAGTCCAAATTCTCTCCCCCCCTTTTCCCTCTCCACTCACTGAGAAGTCAAGCGATTTGATAAAGGTTATACATGTGCAGTCATGCAGAACATGTTTTCATGTTAGTCATGTTGTGAGAGAAAAAACAGACTAGAAACAAATAAAAGCAAAGAAACTAGAAAGCAGTAACCTTCTATCTGCATTCAGTTTCTATCAGTTCTTTATCTGGAGGTGGATCACATTTTTCCCCATAGGACTGGACGCACATTTAAATTTAATTTACATTAGTCACATTTTATCCATCAATTCCCTAGGTTTAGACAATTAACCAAAAAACAAACCAAACATTGATTTGTAGCCATTGCCAGTTTCTGAAGGTGTAAATGTTAACACTGATCATTTAACAACAGGATCTCACTGGCCAATTTAAGCTGGCTTCATGTGGCATTGTGCATTAACTAAGTTCTCCTGTTGATTATGGATAAAATTGTGACTGAGTCTCCCTCCATTATTCTCCCAGCCCCACTCCCAAAGCCCCAGAAGCCAACTGTATGACAGAAAGAAGTCAGTAAAGCTGGGGAAGGTCCCTGAACTTGGAAGAGATCTTCCCACCCAGGAACAGATCTAACATAGGAGAACCGGTGTTTTGAAAAGATGAGTTGGGAGAGAAGGATATTCTGACTTCTGGTGCTTAAAACACCTTGAAGCAATTACACACATGATTAGCACCAAACCTTTCCTATAACATCCCACTCCTGTTACAAAGATAAATCTGGTAGGAACTGAGTTTCTGCCACCACTATCATCCCTTCCAGAATGTATACTATCTTTTGTGACTCCCTCCATTTTCACGGCTGTCCTAGATTCTCATTCTTAACCTGAATTTTGTATAAAGATTTTGGAGGGGCGGCTAGGTGGCGCAGTGAATAGAGCGTCGGCCCTGGAATCAGAAGGACCTGAGTTCGGAGCCGGCCTCCGACACTTAATCCGCACAAACAAAAACCTAGCCGTGTAACCTTGGGCAAGTTACTTAACCCCAATTGCCCTAAAGGGGCGGCTAGGTGGCGCAGTGAGTAAGAGTGCCGGCCTCGGAGTTTGGATGACCCGAGATCAGATCCGGCCTCAGAAAATGAGCACCCACGCATAAATCAAATGACTAGCCGTGTAACCTTGAGCAAGTTACTTAACCCCAATTGCTTAAAAAAAAAAAAAAAGATTTTGGAGAAGGAGATGGTTCTGGACTCCTCCCAGTCTTAGGGAAGTTGCTGGTCCTTACACTGGCCTAGAGAAGGTCCTGGACTCTATACTGTGTCCCCTCCCCCACCCAAAGTGGTGGCTCCTGGCTCTACAACTTCCTACAATAGCCCTGGGACTGCCCTAGCACTCAATCAAGGGTGGTAACTGATTGACTGACTGCTTGAGATGATGCAAGAGAAATGAGAAAAAATTAACCTACATTGACTATTTTATCTTCCCCTTTTTCCTACAAACAGGCTTCACTGTTCTGCTGTGAACTTAGATGCCAAGTATTTCTTTGGTCCCCAGGCTTGCTGACATTCTATCTTTTATTCAGGGTTTGTAAAGATCACACCAGACAACCCTCATAACTTCCAAAAGAGGGTACAATACCCACAAAAGCAACAGGGTCAGTTGGATGATAAAATTCATTAACACAAGGCTGATCAATACAGAGCTCAAGTCATCCATTTAGATATACCACCTTCTGTTCCCAACTGAATTAATCCCCGACTCTCTGTATCTTGGCATTCCATTTTCTCCTAGCGATTATATCTCCTTGGTACCTCAACAATCTGATGGCATCACCAGCATTCTGGATTCTGTTTGCCTCAGTTTCTCCTGCTGTCATCCATCTTCCATTCCTAAACAATCTCAGTGGCTTCTGCACTGCCTGCCATCTTGTCCCAGTGCTCAGGACACAAGAAGGGCTTTTTCTTCTTCTTCAAGAAGTTGTTTCAAGAAGTTGAAGCAAGACAAAGTAATTGCATGGGTCACTAGAAGAACAAATGACAGAAATGAAAGCCAGAGATTGTGGGTCTTTCTTCAATGTGTAGATCCCCAGCACTTGGACAATAAAGAATGAAACATCCTGAAAAACATTTCCCCAGTGGACATAGAAGACATCAGATTTTCATTTTCTGGCATGAGGGAGAAATGCTGGGTGTTCAAAAAGCATAACTTAGAAAGTCACAATAATATTTTTTCTACAAAAAGGAACTTATTGAGATGGTTGTATATTGTACTTTTAAAATTCAAGTTTTTGGTGACCCAATTTTAATTTTTTATTTCCCTCTATAATATTCCATCTTACTAGATTTATACCAAATATTTTACTGAGATATTTGGGGATCATGTATTTCTTAAGAATCCCTCCAAAGCATTGAGCCATCTGAAAACTTGATAAGCATTATCGATGCCTTCATCAAAGGCATAAATATACCCAAATAAAAATGTTGAACAACACAGAGTCAAGAGGCAAAGATACCTGAGGTACTCTACTACAGACTTTCCTTCCAGTGAATATCCATTCATTTATTCATCCACCTAATTCTACCCTCATTTAGCCTAGATCTCTCCACCCTGTCCACAAGGATAGCACAAGATACTTTGTTAAATTATTTGCCTAGGAAAATTATATAAATGACATTCCTCTTATCTACTAGTCTAAAATCCTGTAGAAGAAAGGAAGGAAGGAAAGAGGGAAAGAGGGAAGGAGGGAAGGAAGGAAGGAAGGAAGGAAGGAAGGAAGGAAGGAAGGAAGGAAGGAAGGAAGGAAGGAAGGAAGGGAAAGAAAGAAAGAAAGAAAGAAAGAAAGAAAGAAAGAAAGAAAGAAAGAAAGAAAGAAAGAAAGAAAGAAAGAAAGAAAGAAAGAAAGAGGAAGGAAGAAAGAAAGAACATGCTAGCTCTTAGTGATTATCACTTCTTGGCTACATGTTCACAAACTATTGCTTTTAATAACTCATTTTTTGAATCTTGCCACAAATCCAAGTTAAGCTCCTAGCCTAGAGCTTCTAGTCTGAGCTTCCTTTCTTTTCTCTTTTTTGAAAATTGGAAAATTTATCTCTTTTCTATTCTGTGTTTCCTTCCCCATTCTCCACAGTCTTTCAAAGGTCACTGACTAACTCAGCAATCACATCTACTAGTTCTTTCAGTATGCTGGCATGTATATATCTCTTTCCACAAGTGGGAATCTGGACCTACTTAAGACAACCAGGACCCTCTCCCAATTAACCATTCTTGCATGGCCATGTTTAGTCCAAGGACCACCCCCCCTCATAGAGAGCAGAACATAGAAAACAGAAACTATGGCTGAGTATTTCTGTCTTCTTTTCATTGTCCATCATAGTTTGCATTGTCCATTATCATACATTCCATCTCTCTCCCTTGATGCTCCTTTTTTTCCTCTTTGCAATTTCTACCTAATGTTCCTAGTTCTTCCCCCGGGGCTGAGAACAAATCTCATTCCTCTTCCAAATGGCAGCCTTCCAAATACATGAAAACATATCATGTCCCTCCTAAGTCTTGTCTTCTCTAGCTAAACATCAATTTTTGTTTTAGGTTTTTGGTTTGTTTGGTTTTTTTACATCAACAGTTCTTTCAAACAATCCTGCCATCCTGACATGCCACAGAGTCAGAAATGTTTGACCATAGTGGTCCCCGCACCCCCACTAAGAGGATTCTTCAGCTTGTCAAAGTTCTTTCTAAATGAGGTTCAAGAACTCCACACAACACTCCAGATGTGTTCTGCCCAAACCAAAATGAAATTATCATGGCTTTATTCTTGGAATTGTGTCTCTCTTTATTCAGCCCAAGACTAAGCTTTTTTGGTTCACTGTTGACTCATATTAAGTTTGCAGCCCACTAAACACCCTTCCCTCCTCCCCTAGATCTTTCTCAGACAAAGTGTTATCTAATCATTCCTCACTCATCTGCACATCTGTGCACCCAAAGAATTGAAACGACTTGTCCAAGGTCAAACATCTAGTTAGTAGGAGAATTGGAAATAGAAACTGTCTCATAACTCCCAGCACAATCATCTTTCATCACATTACACCACCTCTCTAGTTTGCTCTACCTCTCCCCCAAACCCAACCAAAGTATAAGCTAACTAAAGTCTGGAGCTTTGGTAACCTTCCATAACTGACACAGAACCAAAGACAAAGTTAATTGGCAAAAAAAAAAAGACAAGACCTTGTCTACAGCATAAGTTTTAAATCCAAAGTCTGTTAATTTGCTTTGAAAAAATGGATAAATTGATACAATTTGTTCACTTTTTAATGCTATGTATTTTATTGTATGTATGTAAAAATATTATTTTGAGGAGGGATCCATAGGTTTCACCACAATGCCAAAGGCACCCATGATACAAGAAAGTTATGAACCCTTGCTCTACAGGCAAGATTTCAATGCTGATTTTTTTTAAGGGCCAGGGCTCTGGTCTCATTCTTAATATTATTTGGCACAGAAATTCTTACACAATTTGGAGGTCCAGTACCTGTGCAGTGGCATGTTGGCCAAGTCCAGAGAATGAAGGCTGGCTGGTCTGGACCCTTCTCAAAATGAATATTCCAGGAGGAACTCCACAATGGGAGAAGGGAGTAAGGCAAGATGATATCAGAGACCCCTTCTAGCATTAAATCTATGACCTTTGTTGTACTAATAAGACATTGAGTCTCCAGTTGATAATATATAGAGCACCCAATTTTCAAACCTCTCCAAGGGTCTACAAATGCCTGACCTGAACCCTGCTAGCAGGAAAGGTAAGAAATATACACATCTAATAATAATACAGGGCAGTATAAGAAATGTTATGGAAATGAAATTATGTGTGTGCTTGTTTATGTGTATATACACACATATGTGTATACACACACACACACACACACACACACATATATATATATATATATATATATATATATGTATGTATGTATGTATAATCTGAGTGTATGTACAAGAGTACTCCTGGTTACACTTACCTTTTGTCCAGGCCTATGATTTCATTGTTATGGGGTGCTTCTGGCATGGAAATTCCCTCCACTAATGAACATAAAAACCTCTGTAACTTATAGGCTTGAGGATTGCCTGGGTCCACTGAGAACCAAGTCAAGTCAACTTAAAAAGCATTTACTTAGTATCTACTGTGTGCCAGGTACTATACTAAATGGGTTCCTAAAGAAAGACAAAGAATAGTCCCTGCTCTCAAGGGGCTTATGTTCTAATGGGGTAGACAACATGGAAATAGCTCTTATTGAACAAGATATCTACAGGGCAAATCAGAGGAAATCTCAGAAGAAGGGCACTAAGACTAAGGAACATTGATTGGGTCATGTTCTTGCAGAAGGTAGGACTTTAACTTAAACTTGAAGACAACCAGGGAAGCTAGGAGGTGGAGATGAGGAGGGAGAGGAATCTGGGTATGGGCAACAGCCAGTGAGAATGCCAGGAAATGAAGCTCCCTGTACAAGGATCTCCACAAAGGCCAATGTCACTGGAATGAACATGGTGGGCAGTAAGGTATAAGACAACCAGAAAAGTAGGAGGGGATGTTTTATATTTGACCCCTGGGAAGAATCCTGGTATTGATTGAATGGAGGGGGAGGAGCGCGGCATGGAATGACATGGTCAGGCAGGTGCATTAGGAACATCAGCTTAACAGGTAAGTGGAAGATAGACTAGAGTGGGGAGAAACCTGAGTTAGGGATACCAACCAATAGCCATGATGTGATAAAGGTCTTCACCTGAGTAGTGACTGTGTCCGAGGAATGTTATGAAGGTAGAGCAGACAGGTCTAGGTAACTGATTAGATCCTGAGGGGGGGAAGAGCACAAGGTGGCAAAGAGTTGCTGTCCTGGGTGATGACTTCAAAAGAATTAGGGTAGTTAGGGAGGGGAGAAGGAACAATAAGGTTAAGAAATTGGTCCTGGGGCACATAACTAGTACTTGCCAGAGGGAGGATTTGAACTCAGGTCCCACCACTCAAAGGCCAGAACTCCACCCACAGTGCTACACCTCACTCTCTCTCATGTACATGAGAATATGAGTAAATATACACACCCAAATTGCATGTGCCTATATGTGTATGTGTATGTACTTAAAATGCACAAGAGGACAGCAGTTCTGATTGTTCCGGTCTAACTCATCTCAGACACTTGACAGCTGTGTGACCCTGAGCAAATTACTGGAACTCTCTGGGTCTCAGTTTCTTTATTTGAAAGATGAAGGCACTGGACTCAATGACCGCTAAGGTCCCTTATAACTCAGAAGTCTGTGATTCTACTTATTATCAGTATGAACTTGAGTTAACATATATCCCCCTATTTGGGCTTCACTGTCTTCAGTTATAAAAATCAGGGGTGGGGAAACTTCAGCCTCGAGGCCACATGTGGCCCTCTAGGTCCTCAAGCGCTGCCCACTAACTGAATACAAACTTCACAGAATAAATCCCCTTCATGAAAGGGTTTGTTCTATAAAACTTGGACTCAGTCAAAAGGCCTTTGAGGCCCAAGGACCTAGAAGGTGTGGCCTCAAGGTCGAAGGCTCCCTGGACCTCTGGAAACTTTAGCTCAGGGACTTCTCAGGTCCTCCCCACCTCTAAATCTGTGATTCTGTGACCCTCCAACGCTATTAAAGGGCTATTGGGACATCAGTGGGAAGCTGGAGGACTGCCTTTACAAATGCAAAGACTTCTGAAACTGAAGTCAGAGTCCCTCAGACACAGACTGGCCCATCTCCTCCACAGGGCAGGGGCCCTGGGACAGAGGCCCTCCCACTTACCCTGCTCTTAGGAGGAGCCTGGAATCAGCTGGGAGAAAGGAGAGCCTTTGGGTATCCCCTCCCCCTCAAGCCTGGCCCACAGCTCCATCTTCTCTGTGCTCTGGGAGTAGGCCTTATGCCCAGCCTGGGATTTTAGCACTCACCTCATCCATTTTCGCACCACCCAGTCCTAATGGATTACGATGCATTACCTCCTTCATCACTGCTTAAATATTTATTGGACCATTATGTATTTAGTGGCTAGATTGAGTGGGGGTGGCAGTGATGGGGGGAGAGACAGTGGGAAGAAATGGACAGGAGTCCATCCTGCTTTTGGCTGAGAGGAAGGGTTAATTACAGATTGGCTAAATCTGAGTGTTTTTTTTTTTAATTGATAAACCAGGGATGAGGAGATTAAAAGAGAACCATGTTACTCACATTTAAGGCAACCCAGAGACCAGAGGGGGCTCTAGAGGCATGGGAGAACCTTCCTGATACCCCTTTCCCCAGATCCCTTCATGATCCTGAGCTTTGACCAAAGCTGTCAGTTTCTAATGAAAAATCACACTTCTGTTTTTGCTTCTCCAAGAAGAGTCAGTGTGTGGGGAAATCCCAAGTGCTTCTGGAATTTGAGTCAACATTCGTCTCGTAAAAGAACTTCTAAAGGTAACTCGGGCGCTGGCGCTGTGAAATATTGTTCATTATAACAGAGCAGCTGAGATAATGCTGTTTTCTAATTTCCCTTTCTCAGTCAGAAATTAAATAAAAAGTCATGTCTAAATTACAATACTGGGTTGAGCTCAGACAAGGACCCCATGCAGGGAGCTCGTGATCTATCTTCCCCACATTTTAGAGCCATTAAAAAAGATTATGGTCGTTTTTTTTCCCCTCCCTTTTCTTTTAGGCCATTTACATTTTTTTTTTCTGAACTCTCACTGTGTTTTATTCGAAGCTCTTAAAAGTGCCAGTGCACATAATAAGTCAATCACGAACTTAAATTAAGAAAAAAAAAAAAAGCAGGCATACGAGGCCTCAAGAAAGGAAAGCAGGGACTGCAAAATACAAACTAAGCTATCTAGCGGTTTGCTAACTTTACAGCTATTATCTCCAGGCCCTACGATGACTCTCCAGACCCAAGAAGTCAGAACTGCAAGAGAAGCTGGCAAACCTTTGGCCAAACCCTGGAAGATAGGTTCTGCTCCCTGACCTGAGGAGAGACTCCTTGAGAAAACTGAGCAGGTCATCACTTCAGAGGACATGGCTTCAGATCTGTGAAGGTCCTCCAGAGGCTGAGCACAAGTCCTTTATTTTACTGATGAGGAAACTGAGGCAGACAAATGTTAAATGACTTGTAAATAGTAAATATCTGATGAGGAATTCAAACCAAAGTCTCCCTGATTCCAAGGTCAATACTATACTACCAAGAGAATCTTAGAACTGAAAGGACAGAGTAGAACATACATATACATAAACATATGTATATAAACACATACACATAATTTTTAAAAACTTTTTTGGAATCAGGAGACCTTTGTTTAAGTCTTGATTCTAATATTTACTAGCTGTGTGACTTTAGACAAATCACCTAACTTCTCTGAGATTCATTTCCTCATCTGGGAAAATGAGGGTATTAAAACTTGTACTACCTACCTCATTGAGTTATTGTAAGAGAAGTCCTTTATAAACCTTAAAGCACTAAAGAAATGTCTTATCACTTTGATTAGGCAGCAGCTGGGTGACCCAGTGGATTGTGCACTGGACCCAGAGACCTAAGTTCAAATCTGTCTCACCTCAGACACTTACTAGCTGTGTGACTTTGGACAAATTGCTTAATCTGTTTGCCTTAATACCCTTCATCTATAAAAATGGAGATAATGAACTAGAGACTAAATTGCCAACATTTGCTGGATTAGGGAGAAAAAAAAAAGGAGTTCGAGAAAACATCTAATTCTGCTTCATTGACTACACTAAAACCTTGGACTGTGTGGATTACAACAAAATGTGACAAGTCCTCAAAGACATGGGAGTACCAGATTATCTTACTTGTCTCCTGTGGAACCTGTATGTGGGCCAAGAAGCAATGGTTAGAACTGAACATAGAACAACTGATTGGTTCAAGATTGGGAAAGAAGATAAGGCTATATATTGTCCCCTTACTTACTTAATTTATATGCAGAGTATATCATGTGAAATGCCAATCTGGGTAAATCAAAAGCCTGAATTAGGGTTACCAGGAGAAATACCAACAATCTCAGATATGCAGATGGTACCACTCTGATGGCAGAAAGTGAAGAATTAAGAAACTTCGTGATGAGGGTAAAAGAGGAGGGTGCAAAAGCTGGTTTGAAGTGTAACATTAAAAAAATTTAAAAAAATTAAAAGTGTAACATTAAAAAAAACCTATGAAAATGGTGACTGGTTCCATCACTTCCTGGCAAATAAAGGAAAAGATATGGAAGCAGTGGCAGATTTTATGTTCTTGGGCTCAAAGATCACTGCAAATGGCAACTTCAGCCATGAAATTTATGCTTTTTTATTTTGGGGGGGGGAGAGTAGAGTAATTGGGATTAAGTGACTTGCCCAAGGTCACATGGCTAGTTTTTGTGTATGTGTGTGTAAGTGTCTGAGGCCACATTTGACCTCAGGTCCTCCTGATTCCAGGCTGGTGCTCTATTCACTGTGCCACCTAGCCACCCCCAGCCATGAAAAAAAAAAAAAAAAACACTTCCTTCTTGGAAAGACAGCTGTGGCAAACCTGGATAGCAAACTAAAAAGCAGAGACATCACCCTGATAACAAAAGTCCATAGAATTAAAGCTGTGATTTTTCCAGTGGTAATGACTGTGAGAACTGGACTATAAGGAAATCCAAGCACTACAGAATTGACACTTTCAAGTTTCAGTGCTGGAGAAGACTTTTGAGATTCCCTTGGACAGCAAGAAGATCAAATCAGTCAATACTTAAAGAAATTATTTCAGACTCTTCACTGGAAGGTCAAATACTAAAGTTGAAGCTTAAATACTTGGACCACAAGACTCAATGGAAAATACCCTGATGTTGGGAAAGATTGAAGGCAAAGGGGAAAGGTGGTAGCAGAGGAAGAGAACAGATAGTGTCATGGAAACAACAAACATGAGGTTCTACAGACCTTGGGCCATAGTAGAGGAAAGAAAGGTCCAGCATGCTGTGGTCCATGGGGTCACAAAGAATCAAACACAGCTGAACAACAACTACAAAAGAACCATCCTCCTAGAATTGTGAGGGCCAAATGAAATCATATTTTAAAGCACTTTGCAAGCCTCAGAGCTCTATACAAATAAATATTAGATATTATTATTGATTACGTAGTCTCAAACCCTCATTTTATGGGGAAATGACTACATAGGAAACAAAGACCCAGAAAGGTGGAATAGCTTGTTCAAGGTCACAGAAGAGATTAGTGATGGACTGAGGACTAGAATTCAGGTTTTCTGACTTCTGATTCAACATTTTTTCCTACCCTCTTACCTACTACTTATCTTTTTTTTAAACAGAAATAGCTGTTTAACAACGAAAGTGACAAGTCATGGGGATGTGAATGATGCTTACAATACTGTTATGTAATTTTAGTTGATCATTTGTGTACACCAATTAATAAAGAAGGGAAAGGAGAACATTGCTGCCGCTGTCCAGCCAAGTGTCTTTTTCTCATCGTTCTGTCCAGGCATCACTTTACAAACGATGCTAGCTTTAATGCACTACATCTCTAGTAGGTGCTGAATAAATGTCATTATTATTAAATAGCATTGTTTGAACACATGCTAGTTTGCATTGTTTGCTAACTGTTGCTCAATGAATGACTGAGCATTACTGAACACCTACTATGTGTAAAGCATTGTGGACTCTGGGCAAGGGGATCTCGACAATGCCTTCCAGGTCTAAAACCTATGATTCTATTATCTTAAAACACAATCAGTTACTGCCCTCAAAGAGCCTCTAATCTATTTGGGGAAGAAGGACACATACTGTACAAAGTATGGATGGAATACAAGGAACTATAAATAAGTCTTTTGCTGGAATCTTTCACTTAGTGTTGTAACTGTGCTTATCTAATGCTGTTTCCATGAACTTTCTGTCCCCTACAAACCCCAGGGTATGCTGTTCCAGGGAAATCTAAGGTGTTCCGTTTTCTCCAGAGCAAGAAATACAGCCTCAAACAAATACAGAGATTATGGCTGAGAAATTCAAGTGGGTTACACATCACTATCAGGAATCATCAGTCATCATGTGTTCCTCCCATCTGCTATCTCTGTGCCTTTGCACTGACTTTTACTCATTCTTGAAACACACACTCCCTTCTTATTTCTATCTTATAGAATCCACTTCCTAAAAGTGCAGCTTAGGCACTACTGTCTCTCAATGAAAGCTATCCTGATTCTGCACCCTCTCAAATGCTAGCTCTTTCCCTGTCTTCAGTTTATTCTGTATGTACTAATATATGAGGAGGTATGGTACAGTGGATAGTGCATTAGGCTAGGAGTCAGGAAGGCCTGGGTTCAGATCCTCCTTCTTCTTTGATGTGTACAAATAATAGGCACTTCACAAATGTTTGTTGAATTGGGTTGAACTGAATACATGATGTATACAGAGTAGAGTGGACAGAACTCTAGGTTTGGGTTCACATTCTGACTGCCACTAACTAGCTATGCAACCTTGGACAAGTCACAGCCTCTCTGATTTCACTTTCAGGGAATCCTGGAAAGAATTGTAGGTGGACTAATATAGAGTGAAATAAGCAGAAACAAGATGATGCTTTTAAAAAATGTTACTGAGCATATAATTTATTGAGTAATAAATAATAAAAAGACACAGAAAAATATTTGCTCTATATAATAACTGTTAAGAGGGCCAAAGCCAGAGTGACTTCTGTGCTCTGAGAAAGAAGAATATAACTAGCTCCCCAATGTTGATTTGGTCTAGTTTCAACTCCAGTCCTTACTGGCACATGCTGGGTTTTTGAGGTTTATAAATGTACTTCTTATTATTATGAAACAAATCTCCATGTCAGAATGCTTACTTTATTAAAAAATATATGTGTAATAAATTCCCTACCTCATTCTCAAAATTGTCCTGCTTGTCTGTGCTTCAGGGGCCTTTTTCCCCCTGGCATTCTCTTCCCTCCATTGAGAGAGAGAGAGAGAGAGAGAGAGAGAGAGAGAGAGAGAGAGAGAGAAGGAGGAAGAAGAAGGAGGAGGCGGAGAAGTCAGGAAGATCCTCCTTCTTCTTTGATGTGTACAGATAATAGGCATGGCATCAACATTTGTTGAATTGGGTTGAACTGAATGCATAACATATACAGAGTAGACAGAACTCTAGGCTTGGGTTCACATTCTGAAGGGGATCTCTACAATCAGACAGCTATAGGCTTAGGAACTCTAAACAATCCTATGACCAACCACGGTTCCAGAGGATCCATGATGAAATATTCTAACCCAGTTCTGTTAGAGAAGTAATGAACTCAGAGTGCAGACTTGGGCCTTTTTTACACAGTCAGTGAAGGAATCTGTTTTGTTTGACTATACCTGTTTGTATAGGGTTTTCTTTTTCTTTCTTGATGGGACAGGGTGGGGGGAAGAGATGGAAGGGAGGAATGGGAATTTTCTCAGATTGAAAAAATGTTTTCTAAAAAGAGAGGAAAGGAGTATACTATATTATAATACTTGCAATAATTTTCCAAAAACAGTGCTTTTCTATTAAATAGAAATATTGAATAGAACTAAGAAGCCTTAGACAAGCATTTACGCTGATTTGGTTCTCTCCAAGGAGAGAACTTCTTGATTATCATAGACTCCCCAAGATGGCTCAAAGGACTTGGAACTCCATCTCAAGCATGTTACCTGCCGAGGTGATCCATCCCAAACATGTTCTTCACTAGTTATTTGAAGGTACAATAATTTCTTATTATCTCAGTTGAATTTAAGAAATTTGGACAGCAATCTTGTCTGAGCTGTCACTTACCAGTTTCTCACCATCTTAAACTAATCAAAGCCTGCTGCATACTGCTAAGGACATCCTAAAGTGGATGCTTACAGAAGGTTAACCAATAAATACTTTCATATTTCTCATTATCCAGAATAATAAAATCTCAGGGTTTACTAAATTATAAATGCAACTATATCAATTCATAATAATCACTTCCACATAGACTTCGATGAAGAAAAAAACATATTTTGGTCCTTGGTCTATCTTCATTTAACTTTACAAGAAGTTATATTCTACCCAAGACAGTATGAGAGCTAGAAAAAAGGAAAGGGAAATCCCCTTCTAGGGCAGAAGAAATTGGTTCCAGATTGGGAAGAAAACAAATATAGATCAAGAACCCAGGCAGGGTTAGTATTAGGATGTCTATGGAACCTCAAGATCCAAAATGCTGAGGTAAGTGGGGATGACTTTTGCCAGGACATGGGCATCAATGTAAGAGAAAACTTTCCTAATAATGATTGAAATACAGAAGTGGAATGGGTTGCTTTAGCAAGCTGTGGATTCTCCCTTAATAGAGGTCTCTGAACAAAATCTAAATGACCACTGGTGGGAAATGTTATGGGAGGAATTCTTCAAGTGTAGGCTTTGCAGGATGACTTAGAGGTCTAAATCCTATCAAATATTTAACATTAAAAATATAGCCTAGAGGGCGGCTAGGTGGCCCAGTGAGTAAGAGCACTGGCCCTGGAGTCCGGAGGACCCGGGATCAGTTCTGGACTCATACTTAACACCCACACAAAAATAACTAGCCATGTAACCTTGGTCAAGTTACTTAACTCCAATTGCTTTTAAATATATATACATATATAACCTATAGTTGTCTGAAGTATATGAAAGGTTTCAAGTATATAAATAAGAATTTTTTTATCCTTGGTCACAGTGGAGAGAACTAAGAGTTTCAAGGAGGCATATTTAGTCTCACTATAAGGAAAAGCGTCTTAACAATAAGATACACTCAGAAATGGGATGGACTATTTTGGCAAGAAATAAGCTCCCCATCCCTTGCAGTCTTCAAGCAGAGGTATAATCATTGATTGTAAATATCTCAAGGGGGATTGTTGGGCTCAAAGGCCCTTTGGTCTGAGACATCTGTCCAGCTCCTGACCTCACAAAGGATGTTGGAAAATTCAATTAAGCAGGTAAGGCCTAAAAAAGTACTTCTTGCAAACAGTACAATATTAAACAATTAGATAGTCCCACCATCTCATAGGTCACAGATGAAGAAACTATGCATGAGTATGTTTCTATGTATGTGTATGTACAGATTGTGTACATGTATGTGTACATATGTATGTATGTGTACATTCCAGAGGGAGGAGACTAAAATTACATCCTCTGAAATCCAGTCATCAAGACATCAATAAAAATCTTCCAGCAGAACATGTGGGCACAATCGTTGGTAATTTCATAGTAACTATGCTGATTGAGTAGATTTCCCAAGACAAACCCCCCTTCAACCACAAGTCTCTTTCCAAGTGGAAACCCTGCTGTTTTGTTTCACATGGTATTTCCCACAGCATCATAGATCTAAGTTGGCACACCATGTTGCAAAAGAAACCACAAACAAAATAAAATAATAAAAATTAAGTTTTTAAAAGTATGCTTTAATCTGCATGCAGAGTTTGTCACTATTCTCTGTGGAGGTGGATAGCATTTTTCATCACAGTTCCTTTGGAATTGTCTTGGATCGCTGTCTTGGTCGAAGTAGATAAGTCTTTCACAGTTGATCCTCCTTATAGTATTGCTATTACTATGTACAATGTTCTCCTGGTTCTGCTCACTTCACTTTGCATCAGTTCATATAAGGCTTCCCAGGTTTTTCTGAAACCATCGTGCTCATTATTTCTTATAGCACAGTAGCATTTCATCACAATCATATACTGTGACTTGTTCAGTCATTTGACGGGCCAGTTGATGTGCATCCCCTCAATTTCCAACTCTTTGCCACCAAAAATGAGCTGCTATAAATATTTTTGTACAAATGGGCCCTTTTCCCTTTTCTTTGATCCCTTTGGAATACAGACCTAATAGTGTGAACCAGAAGTTAAATTTGGAGGGGAAGGTCATGGTCATTCATGAAGTCATCAGTGTAGGCTATGCTACTAAAGAACTCCAATCTATACCAGTGGAGAAAGAGTAATCAAGTTGACCAAATCACATATCCATAAAGCATTAAAGTAAGAAGCAGGCATGCAAGGTATCAATAGCTTAGCAAAATGCCATCATATCCAATATTTATCATATTGCCCTGTGCAGAATAAGTATTTCATAAATGTTTGTTGAATTGGGTTGAATTGAACCCATGAGGGATCAGAGTTGAACAGACAAAGCTACAGACTTGAATTCTTATTCTGACTGACACTAATTAGCTGTGAGACCTTGGACAAGTCACAACCTCGCTAATTTCATTCTTTTCTTCTACAAAATGAAGATAGTAGTATTAACACTACCTACCTCAGAGAATATTGAGGAAAACAGTTTATAAATTGAAAAGCACTGCCTAAATATAAAGGCAGCTAGGTGGTGCAGTAGATAGGGTGCTAGGCCTGGAGTCAGGAAGATTCATCTTCCTGAGTTCAAATCTGTACTCAGGCATGTACTAGCTGTGTGGCCCTGGGCAAGTCATTTAACCCTGTTTGCCTCTGTTTCCTTATAAAATGAACTAGAGAAAGAAATGGCAAAAAAAACCCACTCCAGTATCTTTGCCAACAAAACCGTGAATAGAGTCACAAAGAGTTGGACATGACTGAAATGATTAAACAACAACAAATATAAATATACACTATTATAATGACTTCATTTGATCTTCACAATAACCTTGACAAGTGGGTAGCACAGGGAATGGTATACCCATTTTATAGATGGGCATTTGAATTCAATAATCATTCAGTAAACTTTTGCAATATGATAGTTACCATGATTAGTGCTGGGGAGACAAAGACAAAAATGTCCCTACCCCCAAAGAACTTATAGGAGGAAATAAGAGCCCAGGGAGTTTGATTAATTTGCCTAAGGTCACTTGGCAAATTAATGATGGAACCAGGATCAGAAGGAACAAGACTTGAATGTCTATAGACTTGTCATACTCCTGGGAACTTCTTCCACATTCCTGGGTGGAAAGCCAAGCATGCCTACTCAAAAGGTCCCACAACCATTGAGGCAGGCCTGCATGCTCTAGGGAGTGGGGAAGGTGCAGAAGGTATAGTCAAGGAAGCAGCTTGACATTCTTGTTATGAACCAAGGTCGAAGTGCTGCAAAGATCTGGTGACACAGAGTCACTACTATCCTAAATTCTTTGGTGTATTCTGTACCCAACACCTCAGTCAGCTTACAGAGAGTGCAATGCATTAGACATAATAGAAGGATAAGTCCAGGCACTCGGGAAAAATGCATTGGTTGGCCAGACTTGTCAGTGCTTCATTGCTCTTCCATACAAAGGAAGGTCTCATCTTTTCATATGTGGGTGTATAACACATACAAATATATAGACATATATTTATGTCAAGATATGCAGAGTACTTACATATAAGACATGCTTCCATATAAGTAGACATACAGTATATATTTATGCTATATATTTATATGTGTGTTTATATGCCTATATGTGCATATAACATGCATGTGGTTATATACATGTAGTATGTATATACACATAATATACATATTAGATTAACTACATATATGTGTGTGCATTATAAGCATAGATAGCATATATAAATGGTATAACTATGTACTGTGTATCTATTTATATTATATGTAAACATTATTGTATGTACATTATATATGTATATCTAATTATATGTATTGTATATAAATATAATATGTAAACATATATTATATATGTACATATCTCTTATATAGAATACATTCTAAGAGGAAACAAGTACATATACATACATTTATAAATATATATGATATGTATTATATATCAATACTATATTATATAAGATATAAATATACATACTTATATATATGCTATATAATATAGATTAATGTTTCTCCTCTCAAAATATATATGTTCTATGTATACTGATACTATATTAGTGTATATATACTAATACTATAACATGTGTGTGTATACTGCCTCTTCTTAGAATATAAACTCATTGCTTCTAGGGATTGTTTCATTATTTGTCCTTATATTCCCAGTGCCTAATACATAGTACATGCTTAATGTTTGTTGACTGATTGACCTAGTTCTCTTATTCTCTCTTTCTCTTATCAATACACTCATCTCTGCAGTCATAGTTACAAGGTTCTGTGGGTCACACTTCATTAATCTGGCCAATATAAGGTAGCTGGAGTTGCCCAGATGAGGGCTAGAAATAAACCAAATTAGGAAGTTCCCTGATATTTCTGGACGTAGGTATGAGTAAAGATTTTGTTTTTGTTTGTTTTGTTTCTGGATAAGTATTCAAATTTGAACCTAGTCTTTCTGAGAATAAGGGCCTTTTTATGATTCTGATGGCGCAGGGGGAGAAACACAGATAAGAAAATTTATTCCCCAGTACAACCATAACAATCAGCACTGGTCTACGGTCCAGAAGAAATCAATATAGGTTCAAGGAAAATGAGGCAGCAGGTCACAAAAAGGATGGAGTTGTACCTTCTTTGAGCTGTTTCATGGTCCATTGGCTGTTTCTCTGGTAGAACTTGGCGGGGGTTTTCAGCAGGGAAAGAGCTGGTGCTTTGAGATTGGTGTCAGCAGAAGCAAAGGAAGAAGTTAAAAAGGGGGAAGGGACAGCTCTTAGCAATGTGGGTTGAGTTACTACACACTGGGAAGGCCAGATAGACTTTTTCTGATTCAGAGATGTTTCCAAAATATAGAAGAATCCTATTAAAATAGAAATTTTCACTAATAACAGGTCATATTATTCATCCACCCCCCAAAAAAAATAGCACTTCTGAGCCTTAATTGCTAATCTAAAGGATTTTTCTCAGTCTTCATCATACTTGACCCTCCCTGCAGCTTTTGATGCTATGCTTCATCCCCTCCTTGGATATCATCTCCTCCCTTGTTTTCCACCTGCTTCTGTTATTTGTTCATTCTCCTTTGCTCAGTCGTCATCCATTTCTTATCCATTAAGTATAGATGTCCCCGAAGGCTCGATCCTGGGTCTTTTCTTCTCTGTTTACACTCTACTGCTTGGTGATCTCATCAGCTCCCACAGTTTCAATTATCTCTGCACAGGTGGCATCTGACTCCCAAATCTATATAACCAGCACCAAGAGCTCTCAGCTTCAGAGCCATATGACTAGCTGCCTGCTGGGCGTTTCTACCTTGATACCACACTGGCATCTGTCTTTCCCCAAAACAGGTCTTCTCCAAACCTCCCCATTTCTGTTAAGGATTCACCCAGCTTCATCACTTACGAGCCTTTCTTCTCCCTCCCCTCCCATAGCCAATCAATGGCTAAGTCTTCTTCTTCCTCTGTCCATGGCATCTTTGTCATCCATCCCTTTGTCTCCACCATCCATTGTCTTCTCTCCACTCACATAGCCACCAGCCTTGTTCTGCCATGCCCTTATTATCCCCAGCTGTAATACTACAATACACAAATGGTTTTCCTATTTCTCATTTTTCCCATTTCCAATTCATCTTCCATTCAGATGCCAAATAAATGTTCCTGATTATTTCATTTCCCTGCTCAAAACTCTTCCATGGTTCCTTACCTTCCCTAGAATAAATGCTGCTCAGTGTGGCAGTTAAAGCTCTCCACAAACTGGCTCTCATCCACCTCCCAGTGGATGTTCTATTTCTTGAATTCTGTGTACCACCCAGACTAGGTTACTTTCTATTCTCTGAACTCAGTATTTCATTTCCCATATTTGTGCCTTGTCATGGGCTATCCTCAGGGGTGTACTGCAAAATGTTTAACAACCAGCTCTCTAAAAACATAGGACACACTTTTAAACTTAATCTACATTATTAACGTTTTCTTTATCACTTTATTAAGTCTAAGAAATCAACAAAATACTAAATCAAACCCTGATTTCCAGTGTTTGTTGATTCCTGAGATGTGAATACTCACACTGAAAATTGGACAATTCTCCCTCTCAAGCCAGGATGAGCCAGCTTCCACACACCTCTGGTCTGTCCTCCGTGTTTGGAACGCGCTCTCTCCTCACCTCTCCCTCTTGTGGTCTGCTCAGCTCAGGTTTCACCTCCTTAGCAAAGCCTTTCCTGATCCCCTCAGATCAGAATGTTCTCTTCTGCCCAAAATGCCTTTGTACTGATTGTGTATCTTGTATCCTCTAAGTTTAATTTGTATCTTTGTGTCCCCAGTATCTAGCAAAGAACCTTTCATGGGTTGTTTTTTCTGTCATTTCAGTCATGTCTGATATTTCATGATCCCATTTGGGGTTTTCATTGCAAACATACTGGAGTGGTTTGTCATTTCCTTCTCCAGTGGATGAGGAAGCTGAGGCAAACAGGGTTAAGTGACATGCCCAAGGTCACACAACTAGTACTTGTCTGAATCTGGACTTGAACTCAGGTCTTCCTGACTCCAGGCTTAGCACTTTATCCTCTGCACCACCAGATGCTTAATAAACATGTGTTTGGTTTTTTTAATTGAATCGGTCTTTTCTGCATAGGAGCTATTTCCTGCATATCAGAATCCCTCTGCTTGCAATGGATTCCCATTCTTGCTGATAAAACATCATTTCCTAGGATCATTAGAGTGTTTTCAACCTGTTTGTCTTCCTCCCCTGTCCATCCTGACATTCTAGGGACTGAACTTCTCTTAGAAATCAATGACAAGTGCATTCCCCTAGAAAAATCAAAGCAAGGGCAGCTAGGTGGCACAGTAAATAGAGCACAAGCACTGGAGTCAGGAGGACCTGAGTTGTCCTGCCTTCCCCCACTCCCAAAAGCAAAAAAAACAAAAAACAAAAAAAAGTGAACCATTCATCAGTATGTTTTCATTGAGCGTGCACCTACTGTGTATACATCCAGGCCTGTTCTAAGTCCTGTGGATGATACAAAAGAAGAAGAAAGAGTCTCTGTGTGATGCAACAACAGAGTAGCCAAGATTTAAAAGGCAAAGCTAATTCCACCTTACCAACATCTCCTGTTCCTTACCCCTCTCACTCTCTAATGATGCTGTGGTTGAAAGGGTAAGGTAGTAAGTTCCCTGCCACTGGAGGTATTCAAGTAGAAGCTGGAACACCACTCATCAGGTATTCCTGTAGCACATAAAGCGTCAGACTAGATGACATCTGGGACCTCATCCATTCGAGTTTATGATTCTAAAAGGGAAAGGTTTTCTAGACAAATGAAATAGGGTGAATGAAAGCAAAGGAAGAGGAGGGAGAATTCCCCTCCATGATTTCTGGTCTTTTTTTTTTTTTTGCTTTTTGGAGAGGGGAAGGTAGGGCAATTGGGGTTAAGTGACTTGTCCAAGGTCACATGGATAGTTTTGTGTTAAGAGTCTAAGGCTGGATTTCAACTCAGGTCCTCCTGACTCCAGGACCGGTGCTCTATTCATTGCACCACCTAGCCACCCCTCTGGTCCTTTTTACATCAAAGATAGTGTTCTTGACAGTTCCATGTTTGTCTAATCTCCTCTATCTGACAGTTTGGTCTGGATAGCTCCTTTGATTAGAATAGAATGCTAATAAAGCCAACAGCTTTTCTACATCTAAGATAAATTCTAGGAGACTATGACTCTAATGTCACCAGCTCCGTTCCCATTCAGACTGTCTTCATATGGAAGAAAACTCTGAGCCCTGGTGATAGCCTGACTCTCAAGCCCTAGCCAGCCCAGAAATGACTGCCCCTCAGATGGGGCCAGAAGGAGTGTGCCTGACCATGTTGGCCCACTGGGGAAAGGACTCAAACATATGTCCAATTGATAAGCAGCATTTTTCCAAATATTTTTTAAAAGTGATCACATTGAGGAGCACATTCCTTTTATTCAATGTAATTGAATTCTATCAACAAAATTTTATTGAATTTCCTTATTATGGATAGAAGGATTGGGGCAGCATAGAAAGATGGATAGAAAGCTAAATCAGAGGCAGAAAAATTGGGGTTCTAACATCCACCCCCTTAATATTAGTTGTGATTCTAGACAGTTCACATACCTTCTCAGTGGCCCTAGACAAGTCTCTAATGTTATAAACTGGTGAAGGGAGATTCCATGTTGGGAGCGTGATGAAATCACAGGACTAAATCAGAAATCTATAGAGCATTATGCCAGCTAACCCTCTAAAGATGCAACGATGAAAGTTTCTTGAAGGCAGGAACTATCTTACTTGCTTTTGTGTCCCTAGAGCTAAGCCCACCTCCTGGCAGATAGTAGGTACTTTTTCATTCATTCATTCATCCAATTCATTCAGACACAGTTCCCACCTCAGGGAGCATGCAATTTAACAGAGATCAGGGAATAGTAAAACACATACACAAATAATAAAGTTCACCAGACCCAGGAAAAAAGTATCAGATTCTCAAGAACATTTGTAAATAACATGCTGTGTTTTTAGGACAGAAACAGCTGGAGAACAGTGTGCCCTTTACTTTGTGTCATGTGGCTACAGAAAATAATTGTCAGAGATCAATATTTAGAAAAATCAGACTGACATAACAGATGAAGAAAGAGTGAGAGGCTGCCAGCTTATGTCCTGGAGAATGGCTAAGGAGCATGAAGTTTAAATAGTAACACAATTATATTTGTTGAAGGCCTATCCTGGCAAAATGGTGAAGTCAGCAAAAGTTGATTTTGATGCCCTCCTATCTACACATTCAGGGACCAGCTTTTGTCTCTTCTCTTTGTTCCATTACTCCATCTTAACTTCCTCCTTAAAAAGCCCTTCTTCTGAGTTCCATGGTCACTCCACCCCCTGATTCCCCTAAGGTATTAGTTTATATGTATTACAGAGGTATTTGAAGGTGGGGGGAATTGGTTGTTCTTGTTCACTTGTTTCCAGTCACATCCAACTCCTCATCACCCCATTTGGAGTTTTCTTGGCAAAGATACTGGAGTGGTTTGCTGTTTCCGTCTCTAGTAGATTGAGGCAAACAGATGTTAAGTGACTGGCCCAGGGTCACAAATCTAAGTGAGTGTCTGAGGCTGCATTTGAACTCTGGTCTTTCCTGACTCCAGGTCCAGCACTCTATCCACTGAATCATTTAGCTGCCTCAAATAAGCGTCTAGTTAAGCACCCAATAACCATGTATTGAAATAATGCATGAATAAATATAATAAAGTTTTCTATTGAAAGCTTTCACATCTTTATATAATGTATGGTCATTCTTACCCCCAAAGCATATTATCCCCATTTAACTGATGCATAAGTCGAGTCAGAAAAGGTGGGGAAAGTGACTTTCCAAAGACACAAAGTGAGTAAAGGACAGAACCAAGTATAAGATCAGAAGTTCATAGATTTAGACCTGGAAGGGTTATCTTAGAGGTTACTTAGTCCAAACCCCTCCTTTTGGAGGTGAGGCCACATAAGGAAATTGACCCCCAGACTTGTCCATGTTGTCAGAGCTATTAAGTAGCAGTCAGGACCTGCCAAATGTAGCAATATTTCCTCTAGACCAAGCCTTTAAGAAGCCAGGCTTTCCAATGCCACACCTATGGCCCTCAGCCCTGACAGTTCTCTCTCACCCTTCTCTACAAACAACAAACAAACAAACAAACCAAACCAGGAGATCAGGGATCCAGGGAGATGCCCTTCAATCTGATCTCTTACTACTTTTTAAATTTCGATTACTTTTTAATTTTTCTGGTCGAGTTGTCCTTTGATCTTGACTGAGCATTTATCTCACTCGAGGAAAGATACCAGATCCAATCCTCTTCCAGGAGACAATCAGCTTAAAGGGACAAGTTATGCAGTGAAGCGAAATTCATGGCCTCTCAGGCCCCACTTCTCTCACCACCTGAACACTGCCTGAACTTGAACTAAGCAGATTTCTTTAGGGAAGAATACACCGCCTGGCCGGGTACTAAGGCCAAAGGCACAGCTCATCTTCACAGGAAACCATTTGCCTTTGGGGATGGGGGGGAAGGAGAGGGTGGAATTAGTTAATGACTATCTGAGAGCTAGACAAGTAAAAGTCATTTGCATCTATAAGTAAATCCCTTTCCACAAAGATCTAACAACAGCCTCATCAAACTGGGCTGCAACTAAGCAAGCATTTCAGCTGAGAACAGTTCGACCCACGGCAGCCTTGCTTAGTGTTTAAATCTGCCACGGATGTCCGTGATGGCCTTCTTAAGTGGGCTCCGCTGTATCCCGGACTGCTGGGGCAATAATGCTGGGCTAGAGCGGAGCTCCATTTTCTGTTCTTAAATATTCATAAGAAGCTTTGCAACATTAATATCTTAGATGGCTTACAAGAACACTTAAATACTGGGTCTTCGCTCCCTCCCCTTCTCCCCAAAAGTCCTAGGCTGCTCTCATTTGTGTAATGCATTGAGGCGTTTTAATAATTGTCCGGGGATTTATTTGGTGGTTGTGCCGCTCCTTCGCTTGGGGTGTAATTATGACCCGAGCTCCTCTAATCATGCGCTAATCCTGCTTGTTTCACTAACAGAGAAGCCAAGATTTGAAAGGGCAAGCGCAGGGCAGGGCTAATGCACAGGAATTAAGTTGTGGGGGCCGGGCAATTTCCCTGGCCCTCCCTCCGCCTCCTCTGGCTGCTGCCTCCGAAATGGGGATGAGGGACCGTCATGGTGTCTAGAGGATGTTTTTAATTAAAGAGCTATGTTTTATCAAAAGGAGCAGATCCTAGCCTGGGAGGCCAGGGGCATCGATGAGGAGCCAATGGAACGCCCCAAACAATAAACTTTTGGCTGCTGATGCTCACCCACAGACCCTTTCCCAAGGTGGCAGGAGGAGCTAATGTTAGGGACTTAACATACAAACAAAGGGATGTGGTGGGAAAGTCCATGCAGCCCTGCTAAGGTCTTGCAGAATTTCTTTGGTGCATTTCCAGTCACTGGGAGGACCCAAAGAAGACAAACTCCCCTAAAACTGGGCTCTCCTCAAGAGAGTTAAGACTGACTGACTTATAGAGAAGCATCCTGACTGATGTGAAGATAAGGATGCTTTGTTATTTTATGGAGAATTGAGTCAGCCTTCTTCGATGCTAAGGGTTAATGCCAGGGGACACCTGCCATAGAGATTACTTTCCATTTATGAGAGAGAGAGAGAGAGAGAGAGAGAGAGAGAGAGAGAGAGAGAGAGAGAGAGAGAGAAGAATAAAACTAATTATTTTCATGCTGTCTCCCCCATGGGTGCTCCCTTAGGGCACCAATAGAATTTTTGCCTTTCATTGTATTGGCTACACTTAGCAGCACCGTTTCTGACCCGTTTGTAGGTGTTTAATAAACACTAATTGACTGACCAACTTGAAACTGGGCCAGATATGGGGGGCGCAGGGAAAGACAAGGGAGTTACCAAGGACAGGTCACTTCTGTTCTGTTTGCTCTATAGTCCAAGGCTGCCATGAACTAGATGTCATCCCTGGGCTGATCTCAAGAGGGTCATTTTCTCTTTGGTTCATTGGCCCATGTGGAGTTACTCTAGGAAAATCTCTAAATGTTGCATTCATTTGGCTCATCTCTACATTTCTCAAAATGTTGGTCATCAGGGTCCCAGCTGCCATACAGACACTCAGCAATGCATATGAGTAGGAGAGCCTTCATTTCACTTCACAGAAAATGCAGAAGACACAAAGGAAGTCCCAGGAGCAGGTAAACAGATATAGAAACACACAAAGCACTCAGATAACCCATTTGCTTCCCTTGGAGAGAAACTAAACGTGGGGTTGCCATTGGGGAAGCCCTTTGACATTTTGGTGGCTCTACGCCCCACCCCTTTTCCCACAGGGTCCTGCACAATCTCTCTAAGGTTCACAGTGTCACCCTGTGGTTTGGATTCCCCCCAGAAGGCAAACATGCTTTGAGGCTGCTGAATAGGCACTCCCCTTCCCATCTTGCCTGCACTGTCTGAATAACTCACCAAGCTTTGCTTTCTAAAGAGGACTATGTGAACTTTCAACATCTTTCTCTATAGAGTGGACTGCATCAGGAAATACATTTTTCTCTCTTGAAGTCCAAATCTCAAACTCTTGAAGTTGGGACTGAGATTCCTGCCAGCTATAGCAGGTATTTACCTATCTGTTTCTGCCCTGTGCTTCTACCAGAAATCTCTCACTTCTGCCGGATGCCATATTTTCTTAACCTGGGAAAGTTCACCTTCAGGATCTTTCCTCTGAGGGTATTTGCAAAGACACACCCTATGTCTTTGCTCCAAAGCTGCCATTTTCAGTTCCGAGGGGTAGTAAACTATGCAGGGTACAGGACTCCATCTCTCTAGGACCAGGACTACTCAACTGCATGCTAGTCTGTCCTCTGAACAGGGGAAGGTGGAAAAGGAAGTCAAAAGGAAACCAAATGGCCTTTCACCCTGATTTAGTAGATGACAGGAAGGGAGGGCCCTGCTGACAGCAATCTGTCCTCCAGAGACTTAGCCATACAATTGGAGGCATCTCTAGTCACTGGAAATGAAGTCAGGAGTTCTGTATAGCCTCAGCAAGATACCAGGGGGTTTGCCAGCACTCTCTATGTGGCAAGATTCCTCTAATCTCTCCAAAGACTGATCAAACTGATTAAAGAACTCATCAAAGTGATCTAGGACTCCTCTCTGATCAAGAACATGGGAACTTAACAGCGGCCATACTCCATCAGTCCAGTGGAGCCATCTGGCCTCACCTGGACGGTCTTCTAACGGTCTGACAATTCCAGAAGCTTACTTACATAAGAGAGCATTCATTTTATTTTATCTAAATTTGCAGCACCATACATTCAAGGGTCTAGGAGTTAGGAGGCCTGAATTCTAGCTGTAATTAGCTGTGGGGTCTCAAGCAAATCACTTCATTTCTGTAGGCCTTAGCTTTCTCTTCTATAAAATGAGGGGATCGGACTAAATGAGGCTCAAAGTCCATTCCAACTCCAACCGTCTATGAAGGCCTCTTTCAAGTTTCATGTGCATACATGGGCCTGTGTGTTGATGGCAGAGACCACCAGTAGTGCTGGTTCCTATTACTATGTTGATCCTCTCTATCCACTTCACTCCCTTCTAGACTTTACTTTGGCTATATTTTGCCTTTTTATTTTTATCTATGTATATGTTGTTTCCCCCAAAAGAATGTAAATTCCTTAAGGACAAAGACTGTATTGGGTATCAGGGATTTTTTTGTCTTTGTATCCATAAAGCCAGGACGGTGCTTGGCATATAGTGGGCACTTTAAAAATGGTTTTTAGATGAATGAATGAATAGTCTTTATTCCTTCTTAGTCTGTGTCTTTTTCCAGCTAAAGAAAACATCCTTATTTTAGTCTGTCTTGAAACAGCAGCCTCCATTTCCCCTCTCTCACTTCATTCTCTTACAAATCCAAAGAGGGCGAGGGGCCAAACACCCATGAAAAGGCATTAAGCCACGGACAGAGGAACATATAAACAAGCACAAATTAATAAAGAGCTGATTAAATATAGCCAGGCTCTGGGACTGAGCCCAATTACTGCCGGCTGTTATTTGCACAGCACAAGCCTTCAGCAGTCCTAGTTCAAGTGCCCAGGCAGATGGTTGATTCTGCCAGCTGTGGGCGCGTGACCACTGGAGGAAAGCCTTCCTCAGTCTCCCCCTGGCCATTCCCTAGGTGCCTCCAGCATTCCAGATAAATCCATCCATTCCCAAGCTCTCAGATCTGTCCAAACAGCCTATTTTATCCAGGCTGTGGCCTTCAAAAGTAAAACTTTCACTTGCTTTAGTCACGGGTTGCTTCACACCATAGCTATAAAGAACTATCTGCAAACAAAAACAACCCCCCCCCCCCAGATCAGGAAAAGCTTTGAAGAGGAAAAAGGGACTTAATCTGGGTCTGGGAGGTTGGGCTAGGATTTAGATTAATGAAGAAGAGAAAGAAGGATCTTCTAGGTAGGGGAAGAATAGTGGGGAACAGGGGAAGGAGAATAGAGATTGGAGATGATTCAAGGTATTCAAGAATAATCAATTGGTCAGCAAAAATTAATTAATCTATTTATTAGTCAGGCTCTATGCTAGCTGCTGAGAATACAGAGTGAAAAATGAAATAGTTTCTGCCCTGTAGAATTTTACATTCTAATGGGAGTAGGAGTAAAGGAGGCAACATGCTCATCTAAGGACATGAAGAGAGTCCATTTGGCTATTTGGCCCAAGGTACATGTTAGCAAATGGTGGGGGATAAGTTAGGAGGACCTTGAATGCTAGGCTAAGGAATTCAAATGTTATCCTTTAGAACTAGGGTCAAACATTAGAGGCAGAGGATCAAGAGAGGTCATTTTGTCCAACTTCTTGCCAGCAGGCATTCATAATCCACAAGACAGACAGTAAATTTCCCCAAATTTGCTAATTGATATTTTGTTTTTAGCCATTTTTCTTCCTACTCTCAAACTACACATAGTAGTCAATATTAATTCCTTTCTCTTCTATCCTAAGCAGTTGATCTTCTCATCTGGGTAAGCAAATACCTATCCTGGATTAATTACTCTGCCTTATTATTAAGACCACTTCAGCCTTAGAGGATGCAGGCATCCTGCCACTGAGAGCTAAGAAGAAGCACTGCTCATTGCTTACTCCTTAAAGCAAAGCAGGCAAAGTTTTCCCATACCCCATAGATCTGTGGAGGATTCCATATTAGGCAAGGACATGCCAGACCCCCATCCAAAGGCATTCACCTAAGGAAATGTAGCACAGTTGAAAGGGGAGTGGTCTGGGAGTAGAGAGATGTACATTCCACTTCCAGTTTCATCAAATGGAAAAGAATAGTAGAATTTAGATCAGAAGGGACCTTAAAGATCATTTGGTCTAACCCCCTTATATTTTCATAGGACCAAGGTCTCTGACTCTGAATCCAATGCTCTCTCCACCAGAACATGTTGAGATCATTCACCCACACCAAGGCAGTTCCTACAAGCTCCTTGACATTGGGGCATGGCAACTACTCTCCTGCCATGTAGCTATCCTCTATACTTGTTGGAACATGATTTATGACACCAGAAATGGTTACATAAATTTCCATAAACATCCCAGAATGCCTTAAAATACATTCCTACGAGGTAGGGGAAGGTAGGGTGGGAGCTGAGGTTAGGCTGTGATGAGAAAGCTGTCACACATGCCTGGTGGGTGGGTAGGAAGGCACCGTCACTATCCCAACTTTGGGGCCATTATAGTCAAATCTGAATAATCCCAAGCAGGTTCTGTACTCCACTGAACACCTGAGCGCTAATTACATGGCTGGTTAATTCAGTAATGTACGTACATTGCTGAGCCACACTCAGCTTCTTGGCTCCCTCCCTCCACTTCAGGAGATTAATGAGGTGAGGAAGGAGGAGATTGGTACAAACCTGTTTGTAGGGTTTTGTACATGGTTTTTATAACTCCTACGACAGTGACCAAACACTGAAGCAAAAGACACAGGCTTCTCTCCTCCAGCTGTGCGAAGCACACAAATGTAACTTAGCAAACATGATTCTCACCTCTTCTAGCATCTCAGTATAGAACAGTGGTAGGCCTATAGGAGAAGCCAAGCTCCAGATGTTCCACTGTCCAAAGGGAATAATTAGACAGAATAAATAGGTGGAGACGTGGATGACAAGGACAATAAGGAAGAGAAAATGACCAGTCAGAATTTACAACTCATTTAACTGTGATGCTCAAAGATGTTCCTTCATAAGTGGCTTTTGCTAATTCTAGACCTTCAGGTATTTCCTTCACCTATGGATATAGACAACAAAACGTTATTCTGGAAAGAGGTTCATAAGCTTCTGCAGACTGCCAGAAGAGTGAGTCTATGACATACAAAAAAAAAAAAAAGATTAAGAAGCCCTGCCCTAGAGATTTGTGTGCTTTATCCTAGAGAGCAGGGACACCACTAGGGACATTCTAGGGATAGAGCACTTGGAGTATGGAAAAGGAGGCAACACTCTAGGACTCCACACTTCCAATCCTCATCATGACCTAGCCCAAGTCCTGTTATTTCCCTTTCCCCCTCCCACATTGCTCCAAAACTGGCCCTGTCACTGCTTCCTTCAGGTTTACTGTTCCGTTCATATAACTGCATTGTAAAACCATAACTAGGGCAGCAAAACCAGGTCTTTGACAAAGGTACCAACATCAGGGGACATGTTTCCTCCACACAACAGTTCAAAGAAATACCTATCTCCTCTTCTTGCCATGCCCCACATTACTCTACACTATATAATATAGCACAGATCACTTGCCCAGGTTCAAGCTCAGCTCCCAGAGGCAGAGGGGCATAGTTGATAATAATGCTAGACGTGAAACTAGTAATATTTGGGTTCAAGTTGTGACCCTAACACTCACTATCTATATGACCAGGGACAAGTCACTTCACATTCTTGGGCCATGTATTGCCAAGGCAATATTCACAGCACTAACTGCCACTATGACCTCAAGATCTATGACCTGAAATGGAATGAGAAAATAAGGATAATATCAGACACTGAAAAAGTCATGAAAAATCTAGCACTAGGGGCAGCTAGATGACTCAGTGAATAGAGCACTGGCCCTCAAGTCAGGAGGACCTGAGTTCAAATCCAACCTCAGATACTTAACACTTACTAGCTATGTGACCTTGGGCAAGTCACTTAACCCCAATTGCCCTGCCTTCCCTCCTCCAAAAAGACAAAAAAAATCTAGCACTAAAAAGGTCCTTAGAAGTGGTCTACCCCAATTGCCTCATTTGTTTAACTTTATTTTTCTTAATGTTTTTTTTTTGTTTACATTTGCTTTCACAATATGACTACTATGGAAATGCTTTGCATGACTACACATGTATAACCTATATCAAATTGCTTGCCTTCTCAGTGGGGTGGGGAGGGAGGGAGGAAGTGAGAGAATTTGGGACTCAAAGTTTTTTAAATGAATGTTAAAAATTGTTTTATATGTAACGGGAAAAATAAAATACTAAATAAATTTTTTTAAAAAGAAGCATGATCCTTTGGAAATGAGGCAATGAAGACATGGTTTTATTGTTCAGGGTTTTTTTTTAAGTCATGTCTGACTCTTTGTGACCTATTTGGGGTTTTCTTGGCAAACATACTGGAGTCATTTTCAATTTCCTTCTCCAGTTCATTTTACAGATGAGGAAACTGAGGCAAACAGGGTTAAGTGCCTTTCCCAGGGTCACATAGCTTCTAAGTATCTGTGGCTGGATTAGAACTGAGGTCCTCCTCACTACAGGCCCAGCACTCTATCTGTTTTGTCATCTAGCTGCTCCATGAAGACAAATGGGCCTTATAAACTATCTTATTCCTAGGTTTCCAGTGATAAGAAGGAGACAGCCCTTTTCCTCACCTGGTCTCAAATCCTTACAGTTCAGAGATAAAGGATTGGTTCCTACACTGTAAGGCAACATTCTTAGCAACTGACCATGCCTATATTTTAAGTAATAAGATCATAGATTTAGAGCTAGGAAGAACCTTAGGGGGTATCTAGTTCAATGCCCTCATTTAACTGAGAAGTAAACTGAGGCTTGGTTTGTACAAAGTAAGTACCAGTAAGATGACTGGTCCAAAGTCACACAATCTAGTCATTCATAGTGCTGGGATTCAAAAACTGGTCTTCTGACTTCCAGTCCCTCCTCTACTGTATTTCCTTCCAGTGAAGCAGCTCCTTTCCTCACTGTGAACCCCTCTTGGATGCACATAATGTAGATTATATTCCAGTGTCCAATAAACAAGAATCAGTGTTCTATACAAAAGCAGCCCAGACCATTCGGAGAACCCTGCCTGCTTGCTGTGGGTCCACTAGAGTAAACCTTTGATGAGATCACCTCCTCTGCCAGGGCCGCCTCTCCAGCAGCCCAGCACGCTGTCAGACCCGAGTGATTAACAGAGCCCAGGGTGCCCACTCTCCACTTCCCAGAAAAGGGGAAGCTATCTGTGCAGACCACATTAATGGGGTTCCACCGCGGCTGCCCATTGATAACCGCGAGCTGCTATATCCCTGTGGTCTTCATAAAAAAAAAAAGTCAAGTCACTCCACAGATTGCCTTTGATTACATCATGGGTTGTCACCCAGCCAAGAGATTTAAAAAAAAATACACACACACCAAAAAGAAAAAAAAAAAGCAAACCCAGTTTGCATCAGTCTGCCATGACTGCACTTCAGGAGCCGGCCCTCCCTCACAGGGTGGGCCCTGTGCCGTCACATGGCTATAGATCACGGCTGTAATCCTGCGGAGTTCATTATCTCCCTAATGCTGTCTTCTTTTTTAGATCATTAGAAAGAAACTTGACCTGACCTGTGAACTCTGAAATTGATTGTTGCCTTGAAACGGTCAACAACCCATTTTCTAATCGATACAGGGAATAATTTTATACATATTTAAATTATATATTACTTTAATGCTGGTTAAATTTATCTGCTACTTTCCTCCTGTGCTGCTTTTACGTTCTCCCAGACTCAGGCTGGTGCATTTTCTATGTGGTGGGAGGAGGAGCAGAGAGGGAGGAGGGCAGAGACCAAGTTGAAGGTATAATGAGAAACACATCACAGAGCTATAGGCCTGGAAGGGACCTCAGAGACCATCTAGTCCCCTTTGACAAAGAAGGGACCTGAGGCCCAGAGCAGTCAGAGGCTCATGTATTGAAAGTTTGACAGGACCTTAAAGGTTCATCTAGTTCAACCTCCTCACTTGGCCAAGGAGACTAATACCCTGAGAAGGGAAAATTACTTCTTCAAGGCCAATGTTAAGAAAAAAGTTTGGTTGTGTTTATCCTTAGTCCTCAGAGTAGGTCAAATGCCTTTACTATCTCCCACCACTTCAAGTGAGATCTAATACAGGATAATAGAGATTTAGAAGGTTCACTTAGATAAGGTGAACACCAGAGAGGTGGCCTGCTGAAATAGCTCTGAATTTGGTTTATCCTTGTAGAGTTGGGGAAGATTCCTTAGATGTTTAGGATCAGATTTGGAAAGCAAAACTAGGAAATCTCATAATCCCAGGGGTGGCAGCTCTTTCAGAGCAAAGATTCCTTTCAGGGAATCCCCTAGTAAGGAGGGACCTGAAAGGTCATCTGGTCCAGCCCAAACCAAAATAAGGGCACCCTCTACAATGTTACCAAGAAGGGCAGATAATTACCAAGGCTCCATTTGAAACCCTGTCATGAGAAAGAATGCAGTGTCTCCCCAGGCATCCCATTCCATTGTCAGATATCTGTGGCTGTTAAGAATTTCGTCTTCATTGCAAGCTTAAATATTTCTCTATTTCCCAGCCATTGCACCAAGTTCTTTTCTCTCTTGCTGAGCCAGACAATTCTGATCATTCTTCCAAACTACAGTCCTTCAAATAACTGAAGTCAGCTATCAGGCTTCCCCTTCTTGATGCCAAACAATCCCAAAGTACTGCAACCAGTCCTCAGAGTATAATCTCCATTGCCCTCACCATCCTGGCACATCTCTTATAGCCTGGGATAGTCTCTACTGTAATAGGAGATAAACCCAGGGTTCTCTTTCCCTTTCTCAGGCAGGGGTCTCCAAATTCTTCTAGGCATGGTCAATGCCTCTAAGACAGGGGTTCTTGAACACATTTCAAGGGGTCCCTGATCTTGGACAGGGAAAATTTTACATCCTTATTTTCACTCACCTCTACTTGAAATGTTGCGTTTCCTTCAACTATTTAAAAATATGATTCTGAGAAAGGATTCCTAGGCTTTACCAGACTGTCACAGGGACCCATGTCACCAAAAAGGTCAAAAACCCCTGATCTAAGATCAGAACTGCCCCCCCACCAAAAAATCTGAGAAAACAGTAAGTTCCCTCCACACTGGGATCAGAGTTCAACCCTGCTACCTTGTACCTGTCTGTATTTGAACTCAATTAACAACAGGACAGGATAAGCTGGGCACAGAAGGCCAGGGAGCAGCAGTAACTAATAAAGCAAATACACCAGGGTGAGGCAAGGTGTCGAAGTAGATCTCATAGACAGACAATGTGAAGAAATCCAGACAAGAGGACAGTTAACATCAGAGAAGTCCAATGGTCAGCAACAGGTATACATCTTGGCAGGTTGTCAGAGGGCATCATCAGGGGAGTCTGGCAGCGGGTGATAGGCAAAGCTCCAGGCAGGCCTGAGAAGGGCAGTCAGGGAAGGCATCAGGTAGCAGAGACTCAGCCAGGGAAAGCAGGATTCAGGGTCAAACTTCCTCAGAAAGACTAGAAAGAATAAGGCAGTACTTATTTTTTTAGTCCCAGAAGAATAGCTATACAGAGAACCAAAATACTGAAACCACGGGAACAATGTCAGAGCTGGCCTAGCAGTATTGTTGCTGAGCTGTCAAAATGTAGTGCTTATTGGTGACTGGATTGTTCCTAGAGTCCAGGGTAGGCATAAGCCTACAGAGCAGGGTTAAAGGCTCCCACTGAAGGGAATGGTGAAACACAAAGAGAGAGAACATGATGGACCCATTCTTGCTGATTTGGACCTCTTGCACACTGGGCTCTGCCTGTGTGCCTGAATATTTGCTGACTTCCTCCTCCTCTCTATCTTAGGCAATCTTTCTGGACTTGACCCCTGGCCTGCCTGCCTTATTTCCATTACCATCCTAACCAGCTCCTTTAAATGGACTTTAAAAAATGGACTTCTGAAACCTCTCCCAGGATCCTCAGCTGTCTTGATACCATTCAACTGCTGGGAACATCGAAAGCCAGAAAGACTGCAAAGTAATTGGAACAGGGATAACTCAATGACCCCCAGGAATCTGCAGATTATGCTTTAGAACTCAATTCATGACCTGGGTTCCAGAGTCTTGGGGATGTCAAGTAGTGGCCCCAAAGTCTAGGGAGAAGGAAGAAGTAAAAACAAATTTTTTTTTAACTTTCCCAGAACCTGACTCAGTACAGACAGATGACAGACTTAATCAAAATGCTTTCCACTCATCAGGAATGTTATCAGCTAGGTAACATTTTGTGAAGGTATACCAGTTGTCCTAATCACCTAAATGGTTGGATTTCAAAGAAGGACCTAAAAGCCTCTACATCCAAAAATATCTCCCCTCCTAGACTGCTAGCAATCCTGAAATTCCCACATTAGAGATCTATTTTTTTAAGTATGCTTCAATCTGTATTCATATGGCATTTTTCATCATGAGCTCTTTGGAGTTGTCTAGGATCATTGTGTTGCTGAGAATAGCTAAGTCATTCACAGTTGATCATTGTACAATATTGCCATTACTGTGTTCTACTCATTTCACTTTGTATCAGTTCATGTAAGTCTTTTTAAAATTTTTTTCCAGAATTTATTTATTTTTAGTTTTCAACATTCATTTTCACAAGATTTTGAGTTCCAAATTTTCTCCCCATCTCTCCCCTATTCCCACCCCAAGATGGCAAGCATACTTATTACCCCTTCCCCCAGTCTGCCCTCCCTTCTATCACCCCCACCCCCTACTTTTTACCCCCTTTCCCCTTACTTTCTTGTAGTGCAAGATGGATTTCTATATCCCATTGCCTGTATATCTTATTTCCAGTAGCATATAAAACAATTTTTTAACATTTGTTTTTAAAACTTTTGAGTTCCAGATTCTCTCCTTTCTTCTCTCCTCACCCACCTCATTGAGAAGACAAGCAGTTCAATACAGGTTATACATGTGTAGTTATGCAAAACATTTCCATAGTAGTCATATTGTGAAAGACTAACTATATTTCCTTCCATCCTATCCCACTCCCCCCAATAGATTCTATTTTCTCCTTTGACTCTGTCATGTTTCCAAAGTGTTTGTTTCTGGCCATCCCCTCCCCCATCTGCCCTCCCCTATTTTTTTAGGGTAAGACATGAAAGTTCCTGTTTAAAATACAAAAGCCCAAAAGAGGACTAACACAGTAGGTCCTAGTCAGTCATGACCACCATCCCAGGGATTCATTTCTCAGGTAAGCCAGGGACATCTAGAAGGGATGGCAGGATGGCAGAAATTACATATTTTGGTAGGAAGAAGGCCACAAAATAGAATACCACTTAGAATAATGGCCTAGGTCACATTCTGAATACTGAAAATCCTTAATAATCACCTTAATAATATTAAAGGTGATATTTTGATACTTAATACATTTGACAGTTTGATAGATTTTAAACATAGAAGTGAACCTGAATGTGGTGTTCTTCTAGCCTTCCAGCTTCTGGGTCAAAAATCCCATACAATGTCTAGTAATGGCCAGCAGCACTTGCTTGCCTACATGAGATCAAGAAAGTGTTACCCTCACAAATTTCAAACAATGTGAAAGGGAGCTCCGATCAACTGCTGGAGCCACAGCACCCACAGAACGGCACAGAGAAGCTAACCTCCTGCTGAGGACAGCCCAGCAGCCCTGCAGGGAGCGGCCAGCGCAGCGCTCTGAGAGCAGGCAGCCCAGTGCTGGGAACTGACAGCACAGCCCGCAGAGCCGAGCCCAGGTCCGCGGTTTTAGCCCCAGGGCAGCCGGGCCTTCAGCCAGCTGGTGGAACCCCAGAACACCAGCAATTGTGGCGATTCCAGAATTATTAGCACAGATATGCCTAGGACAAAGTGAGAGGTTAGTGCCCTATGGACTTTGGGACCAATATTTGGGGAACACGTGGCTTCCTCCCCTAGGGGCAAAAAGCTGCTGAAGAAACAGCTGCACAGAAGCCATTTTGCAGCGTCAGTAGTGGCTCTAGCTCCTGGTCTGTGAACTGTAGGGAGATCCAGCAATCAGTCTGGGGGTTAATCGCTTTTGCTTTAAACTACCTGGATCTGGATTGTGGTCTGGGGGGGAAGTTTGGGGTGGGTATCCAACTTGCCAGAGTGGGTGGAGGCTTTACAGAGGCCACCCAACTGGCGGAAGTTGTGAAGACCCCACGTTTGGGCGGAAGCTCCCCTGTCTGGTGGCAGAGTCCTGCTGTGGCAACAAGCCCAAAAATCAAGTAATTAAGTGGCAATATGCCTAGGCAAATGAAACAAAATAAACAGAAAAGTTCAACATTGGACTCCTATTTTAGGGGCAAAGAGGCTCAAAGCATGGAGGAGGACTGTGAGGTCAGAACTCCTGCACCAAAAGCCCCAAATGAAAATACAAGCTGGCTACAGGCCATAGAGGACCTTAAGAAGCAGATAAGAGAAGTGGGGGAAAATTTGGGAAGAGAAATGAAAAAGATGCAAGAAAAGTATGAAATGACAGTCAACAGCCTGACTGAGGAAAATAACACCTTAAAAAATAGACTAACTCAAATGGCAAAAGAGGCTCAGAAAGGCAATGAGAAGAATGCCTTAAAAAGTCAAATTTGCCAGATGGAAAAAGAATCTCAAAAGCTCACTGAGGAGATTCATTCCTTCAGAGTTAGACTGGAGCAAATGGAAGCTAATGACTTTATGAGAAATCAAGATGCTGTTAAGCAGATCCAAACAAATGAAAGATTAGAAGGCAATGTGAAATATCTCATAGGAAAAACCACTGACCTGGAAAATAGATCCAGGAGAGACAATTTAAAAATTATTGGACTACCTGAAAGCCATGATCAAAGAAAGAACCTAGAAATCACCCTTCAAGAAATTCTCAAGGAAAACTGCCCTGATGTTTTAGATCCAGAGGGCAAAATAGAGGTTGAAAGAATCCACCAATCACCTCCTGAAAAAGATCCCAAAAAGAAAACTCCCAGGAATATTATAGCCAGGTTCCAGAATCCCCAGATCAAGGAGAAAATACTACAAGCAGCCAGGAAGAAACAATTTCAATATTGTGGAAACACAATCAGAATAGCCAGGACCTGGCAGCTTCTACACTGAGGGATCGAAGGGCATGGAATATGATATTCCAGAGGGCAAAAGAACTGGGAATGAACCCAAGGGTCACCTACCCAGCAAAACTGAGTATTTTGTTTCAGGGGAAAATATGGTCATTCAGTGGAATAGAGGACTTTCAAGCATTCTTGATGAAAAAACCAGAGTTGAATAGAAAATTTGACATTCAGACACAAGAAGCAAGAGATGCTTGAGAAGGTAATCAAGGAAAAGAAATCAAAAGGAACTTATCAAAGTTGGACTATTTGCAGTCCTACATGGAAAAACAATAACTGTGTTTGATGAAACCTTTCTCATTATGAAAATAATTGAAGAAGGGTGTATGGGCATATATTCACAGATATACATGGAAAGAGGGCACAGGTTGAATTCGATGGGAAGGGATGATTGTTTTTTTTTTTGGAGGGCAATTGGGGTTGGGTGACTTGCCCGGGGTCACACGGCTGGGTTTTTGTTTGTGTGTTGGATGTCTGGGGCCGGATCCGAGCTCGGGTCCTTCTGGCTCCGGGGCTGGCTTTCTGCTCTCTGTGACACCTAGCTGCTCCAAGGAGGGGATGATTCTTAAGGGGTGAAGTCAAGAGGTGAGAGAGGAAAGTGGCAAGAGGAGATGGAGAGAGACAGGGTAGGGCAAACTATCTCATTTAGAAGAGGCAAGGGGAAGTAGTTGCAGGGGAGGGGAAGAACAGGAAGGCAGAAAGGCAAAAGCATATTCTCATTGAAGTTGGCTCAAGGAGAGAATCACATACATACTAAATGGAATATCTTACCCTCATTCACTCTCCTGAGTAGGGGAAAGGGGGATGAGAGGGGGGATGATGGAGGGGAGGGCATTCTGGGGAGAGGGGAGGTTAGAAGTACCCACTATCAAAGAGGGACAGGATCAAAGTAGGGAATGGACCAGGTGGGAGGTGAGACAGGTGGGGAGGAAATATAAGCAGTCTTTTACAATATATCTACTATGGTAATGTTTTGCATAGATATGCATGTACAACACATACTGAATTGCTTATCTTCTCAGAGGGAGTAGGTGACAAGGGAGAAGGGGAATGGATCTGAAAATCGAAGTTTTAAAATTAAATGTTTCATAAGATGTCCAGGCAGTGGGGCTCAGAGATTCACCTTGCCCTAATGGCAAAGTCGAAGGGGGTATGGGAGAAGACATGGGAGAGAGCAGATTAGATGAGGGGATATCTAGTGGGACTGCTATTCTAGGGTGGTGGGTAGGGAAAAATGGGGGAAAAATGTAACTCATAATCTGGTGGAAATGAATGATGTAAACCCGAAGTTAATAAAGCATTTGTTTAATTAAAAAAAAAAAAAAGAAAGTGTTACCTTATGCCTAAAGGGCTATAAAACTGTGCCTACCCATTGACCCAGCAATACCACTTCTAGGGCTGTATCCCAAAGAGATCATAAAAAAGAGAAAAGGACCCATATGTACAAAAATATTTATAGAGGCTCTTTTTGTGGTGGCAAAAAAATCGGAAATTTAGGGGATGTCCATCAGTTGGGGAATGGCTGAATAAGTTGTGATATATGAATGTAATGGGATACTATTGTACTATAAGAAATGATGAGCAGGTGGACTTCAGAAAAATCTGGAAAGAAAATTTTGCCTCCAATGGGGATGGTCTAGGGCAGATGGTGGCCAAAGTTTCAGAGTGCTAGGATATGGTAAAAGAGGCCCTACACTGTGGAAATGGAATGGGTTCTGCTCCCTGCCCCCAAAATACTACAGGGCGAGAAGGACCATAGTAAGTAAGAAATGCTAGGGATACCTTAATTAATGTTGTAAGACTCCTAAGGAATTGGAAAAGTGGGATGGAGTAACATGAAAAAAAATCTCAAACCCTGCTTAAAAGAATTGTTTCACATTAAAAGAAAGTAATTTCATCTCTTCAGCCATCTATCAAATATTCCATCCAACCAAACATTCCATGCATTGAGCATCTACTGTGTGCTAAGTGCCAAGCTAGGCACTAGAAATACCAAGCCAAGTGCAAAGACAGTCCTTGTCCTTAAACTCAGAGTCTGATCTCCTTGCAATGACATTGCCCTCAAGACCTGAAATAGTGACTCTGGGAGGTTTGGGGGGAGCTAACAGGGAGACCTGTTAGCATTGCCAGGTTCCCCACACTCCTCTCACTATATCTGGTGGATCCTTCCCTACTAGCAGCAATCCCATCATCAGAGTCTGAACACAGCCATGGCCAAGTGATGGCTAGCCAATGTACACATGGGATGACAGAAACAAGACCCCTATGCAGAAATTATCTCAAGAATAATTATGGGAGGGGGATGGCTAGGTGGCGCAGTGAGTAGAGCGTCAGCCCTGGAGTCAGAAGGACCTGAGTTCCGATCTGGCCTCAGACACTTAATGCACACACAAACAAAAACCTAGCCGTGTGACCTTGGGCAAGTTACTTAACCCCAATTGCCCTCCAAAAAGGGAAAAAAAAAGAATAATTATGGGAAGATGATGGTGTGTGTTGGGACCTAGAGGAGCTCAAATTTAATCAATCAATTACCTCCTATGTGCCAGGCACTGTGCCGAGCAAAAGCACTGAGTATACAAAAAGAAGTGGACAGTCACTGCCTTCAAGGAGTTTACAATCTAATAGAGGAGATGACATGCAAACAAGTATATTCAAAGGGGCTAAATACAGGATAAATAAGAAGTAATTAAAATCAGGGAAGTACTGGGGTTGATAGGGGTAGGGAAGGCTTCCCGCGGAGGATACAATTTTAATTAAGATTAAAGGAAGCCAGGGAGGTCAGTAGCTAGACTAGAGGAGGAGAAGTATTCCAGGCATGGTGGATAGCCAGAGAAAATGCGTGAAGTTGAAAGATGGAGTGCCTTGTTCATGGAACAGCCAAGAAGCCAGTGTCACCGGATGGAAGAATATGTGTTGGGGAGTAAGGTGGAAGGAAAGATAGGAGGGGGTGGGTTATAAAGGGTTTTGAATACATCTACAAACATCATAGTAAAACCTAAAAATGGAACAAGAAAACCAAAGATAAATAGTTACACACTCCTCCATCTAGTCCAGGATTGTACAAAAGGATGGAAAGAATCCTGCAGAAGCTCTGTGCTTAGAAGAACCACAGTAGCCAGAAGGTGAAAGGGTGAAAGGAACAGCCCAGACCCACAGAAAGAGATAGAGCCAGAGCAGCTCTCCTAGTGCCCTCAGCAGTCCAAGGCGGGCTACCAACACTTTACAGGTATCTGGTTGGGGACTATCAGGCTCCCAGTAAGGGATGGAGCAAACTCTAGGTTTGGGACTGGGTAAAGAGAAGGAGAAAGATAAGGAACCAAGACCAGAATCTAAACACAGCTATCAGAAGATGGAGCCAAAATCCAGAAACTACTTTAAAGGATGGGACCTAGTCTTAGCCACAATATCCAGGACAAAGCAGAATCTGACCCCAGCACAAAGCCCCCAAACCAAACACTACAGCCAGAGGTAGGTGCAAAGGGAAGAAAACACTGAACACAGTGAAGAAATGATGAGAGAAGCCAAGAAGTAGACCCAGGAGAAGAATATCACTCTAGAAGCCCAAGCAGCATCTCAGAGTAAAAACATATCTTGGAAAAAGTGGGGCAAATGGCATAAGATGAAATGATAAATAAAATGGCAGCTGGGGAGAAAAGAATGGCCAGGAGGATTGGTTACTGAGAACTGAGGGTGGTAAACCTTACCCAAGAATTGGACTTTGTAAAAATCAGAATGTGTCAAACAGAAAGTGATAACTCCATGAGGCATGAGAAATTTTTAAACAATATTAAGAGATTAAATAAGCTAGAGATTGTAAAAAATAACTGACCTGGAATGCAGAACGTGGAGAAATCTTCCTTTTTTAATCATGTTTTTCCCAATTATATGTGAAAACAATTTTCAGCATTTGGTTTTTTAAAATTCTCTTTCCTCTTTCCTTCCATCCTTGATCCCTGCGACCATAAGCAATCTAATATAGACTATGCATATGCAATCATACAAAACATGTTACGGAAAGATATTCTAAGAATCATTGGGCAACCTGAAAAATCATCCATTCTCCCTCAAAAAAAAAGTCTGAACACTCTATTTCAAGAAATCATAAACAAAAATTACTTAGATCTCTTTGTAACAGACGGTAAAGCCAAAACAGAAAGAATTCATTAATCACCTCTGAAAGAAAATCCAAATGAAAACAAGCCAGGATCATCACAGAAAATGGCTCAGGAATAGAGTCGAAAATCTAGTTAAGTCCAAGAGCAGCTGGATGATATGTATGTGAATGGGAAGCTTCCTTGAAAGGGGTTTGGCTCAGTCAGGAGGACTTGGTGAGACTAGACAGCCTGGCCGAGTCATAATTCTGATACTAGGACTCAAGGAATAGGGGCACAGAGCCTCTTCATTACTTAGCTACTCCCTCCTCAAATGCAATAGCCAATGATGACTGAATTTCAATATCTCATCAATAGAGAATGGAATCCAATGCTTAAGGGAATTTAGAATCCTGGATTGGGTCTACCATAGCCCCCGCTACTTTTATTGCATGACTATGGTTCATCCTCTTTGTATGGGTTGCCTTTCAACTATATGTGAATAACAGTGCACGAAATAGATAGTCAGATAGGCAGATAAACAGGTTCTAATAAATGCTTCAGGGATTCAAAGGTGAGTTTTTTTCTAAGAAACCTAGTAAGAGTTAACAAAGAGAGGCATGGTGACAATGTCATCATTGGCAGTCAGCCTCAGGAAATTTGGAGGGCCTGTGATCTAAAATAAGCTTATTTTTTAATTTTCACTAAAATTCTTAGATGTTTGACATTTTGATTTCTTTTTGGGTTTTTTTTTTTTTTGGAGGGCAATTGGGGTTAAGTAACTTGCCCAAGGTCACACAGCTAGGTTTTTGTTTGTGTGTGCATTAAGTGTCTGAGGTCAGAACCGAACTCAGGTCCTTCTGACTCCAGGGCTGACACTCTATTCACTGCGCCACCTAGCCACATGTTCCTACTATGAGCTTAAGAAATCTGTACAACACTATTTGCCTGATCGAACATTCTCCAAGAGATAGATTCTACCCCCTCTGCCAAAAGGTAGTAGAGGTTAAAGTGCTGGACCTGGAGTCAGGAAAACATGAGTTCAAATCTCGCTTTAGACACTTAGTAGTTGTGTGATTCTGAGTGACAAGTCACTTAATCTTTCTGCCTCAATTTCCTCTTCTGTAATAATAGCACTTATCAACCTGGGTTTCTCTACGGAACAACTGAGATAATATTCATAAAGCACTTTGAAAATCTTAAAGGACAATATAAACATTAGCTCTTATGTCCCCACATTTCTCTGCAGGTCGTACAAAGGAAGAACAATCAATGAGTTAATCAACAAGGATTTACTGAGTGTGCCAGTCCTGTGCTAGGCACCGTGGGAATGAGAGGAGAAGCATGGAGCACAGTCTGTCCTTTCAAGGAGCTTATAAACAAATCTGTTAGGGAAGACACATGGAACTCTTAGAAAATGATGTATTATATAATAAAGAGCTAAAGCATACAGTCCCACCTGGATATTTGAGGTCAGCATCTTCCTAAAACACCATCTATATTATCTCATTCCCTTGTTCAAAAGCCTTCAACAGCAATTTGTTCTCTACAGAATAAAATTAAATTCCTTAGCCTGGCATTCAGAGCTCCCTGCAATCTTTTCTAACTTTATCTCTCACTAAGAATTGCTGTCATTTATGTCAGCTGTACACTTGATGGTTACAAATCACTGTGCATTTATTTATCCTCTTTGGTCCTCACAATTATCCTGTAAGGTAAGTTTTTGGTTAGTTTTGTTTTGTTTTCCTAGAGTTGTGATTTCGTTGAGATCTGGAACTCCTGCCAAGGACATTCCCTCTACAGTTGCAGAGGACTGCCTGTTATACACCTTACAGTCGTAGGCAGTTGCTTGGCATACTAAGAGGTTAAGTAACTTGCCCTGGATCCCATAGCTGTTCTGTGTCAGAGGCAGGATATGAACCTAGGTCTCCTTGATTCCAAGACTAGCATTTTACCTCTATGGGTTGTCTTCCTTCATGCTCAAAGAGGACCAAGATGACATCACTATGTCAGGGTCAAGGTACAGTGTGGCTGATCAGACAATACGAGTTCAGAGAGTTGCACTACAGGTCAAGCACAAACACTCCATATGAACATTTGGGGTGGAGATGTCTCTAAATTTGTTCATTTCATGTTTCCTCTAAGGTGCTGCATTCTGCCTTGCTCATAGAACATAGTGCCTTCTTTGTTGCCAGCCTACCATACTTGGCAGTGCCAGTGTCTGTGCCAGTGTCTCTCATGTCTCACAATCAATCCCAAAGTTCTTCAGAGAGATCTTAAGAGTATTCTTGTATCCCTTCTTTGGATCTCCATATAAACATTTGCCTTCTGTGAGTTCTCCATAAAATAGCGTTTTAGGCAAATGTCTGTTTGGCATTCAAACAATGTGGCCAGCCCAGTGGTGTTGTGCTCTCTGCAGTAGAATTTAAATGCTTGGCAGTCCAGCTCGAGAAAGAACCTCAGTGTCCACTCCCTTGTCTTGCCAGGTGATCTTCAGAATCTTCCTAAGAACTTAAATGGAAGCTATCCAGTTCCCCAGCATAGAGTTGGTAGACTGTCCAGGTTTCACAGGTGTCCACCAAGAAGGTCAGCACAACAGCTCTGTGGACCTTCAGTGTGATAGGCAGCCTCATATTTCTTCTCTCCCACAGTTTCCTTCAGACCCTTCCAAACACTGTGCTAGCTCTGGCAATGCATGTGTCAATCTCATCATCTATGTGTTCATTCCTGGAAAGTCTGCTGTCAGAATAAGTGAACTTATCCACAGCATTCAATATTCCTCCATTTGCTGTAACTGATAGTTCCATGTATGGGTGGTGTGGTTTTGGTTGGTAGAGAACCTCTCTGTTTTCTTGGTGTTGCCAGGCCAAGTAAGTAAAAATAGTAAAATGGTATGAGTGATGTCTTTTGACTCACACATAAATTGGATTTAAGTGAGGCAGAGTTGCTTGAAGTTGTTGGCCTCACTCTCTTCCAGAGTCATCAGAGTCCAGTGGCAAGACAAAAGTCAATCGGGATCGCTAGGTGGCTCAGTGAATAGAGCACTGGCCCTGGAGTCAGGAGGACCTGAGTTCAAATTTGGTCTCAGACACTTAACACTTACTAGTCGTGTGACCTTGGGCAAGTCACTTAACCCCAATTGCCCTGCCTTTCCCCCTCCAAAAAGCAAAAAAAAAAAAAAAAGTCATGACTGGTGATGGCCCAGATGACCGTTTGCTTCAGTGTTTCCTCACCCATAAAATGAGCTGGAGAAGGAAATGGCAAACCACTTCAGTATCTCTGCTGAGAAAACCCCAAATGGAGTCATAAAGAGCTGGACATGACTGAAACAACTGAACAATAAATTTGAGTTGATCTCTTTGGCTTTGGGTTGGACCAAGCTCTATGTGTTCCACAGTGCCTATTTCAGCCACCTTCGTGGCCACTGGAACAAATTACTCTCAGCCTTGGGCGAATTCCATGGGGGGAAAGCTTCACATGTTTAGGGTAGACATACCCCTACCTCACCAATAGGTTTGACTCCTCAGTTACCCTCAGTCTGGTTTAGCCTGTCTGCCAAGATGGTTAATAGGGTGTGGCTGCTGCACATGTTACAGCTTCTTGGAGCCACAGGCAAGAGTTAGGTAACAGGTGGACACCAAAGGTAGATGAGCAGCTCAGAAAAGGGCTCAGCAGCCCTCACACTGGAGTTACTAGTCCTCCCTGAACACCCTGAACACTATACAAAGTAAGCTTATTCTCTTTTAGAAATAAGTAAGGAGATTCATAGAGAACAAGGGACTTGGCCAAAGTTATCTAAGTTGTAGGTGATGGAATCAGGACTCAAATCCAAGTTTTCTGACTCTCATCCCAGTATTCTAGCCAATAAATCATGCTACCATAACTCACAGACTAAGTTACCAGCTC